>BSBM01001287.1:11545000-11550000 GCA_027924585.1 Larix kaempferi
ATCTCTGAGGAAGTTGCGGGGTTTTTCACCTTCTTGGTTTTCCTCAGTGAAATGCTTTGTGTCTCTTGTCTCTTGTCTCTTATGTTTGATATGCTGTACATGTTGTTCTCTCAATTAAGATCCTAGATCATATTGAATTAAATGTTGAAAAACTAACATGGTATCAAAGCTAGCCTGAAGGAACACATTGTATGGCATTTATGACATTTGTTGCACTTGCGATAAATTGGAAGCTAGGGCTTGATATAGTAAAAACTAGTCATCGTGGAACTTTAACTATAAATCAGTTTTTGCAAAGTTTTAGGATTTGAAACGTTTACAGGACGAAGATGAAATGTTCATGTACCTTGTGTCTGAAGATCAGCCTCAGAATCGTTGTACTTTTTGATTTATGATCCGTACAAGTTAGGGTTTCTACCTCTTCCAGAATGCAATCCTAAACAAGTGACCTAGGGAAATAGGTCACATCTCGGGCTAGGAAGCTCCAAATTCAATTTTGTAAAACGTGTCAATAAGGGCACGGACTATAGTTTCACAGGTCCAAGTTTCATAGGCCGAAGTTGAAACAATGATATGTGGCACTCCATACAAGTTCACTATACCGTTTCATCCCATAAACAAGTCACGTTGCGACATTTGGAATATCTCTCTCTAAGAGAATCCATTAAAGGTCAAACTTGTGGGGTTGGAAAGATGACAATTCAGGCTACCACAGGTCGAAGTTTCTGACCTTGACAATCCGCAATTTCAGAGATGCACCAGAAACAATAAGGCACATATTTCTGTGAAATAGAATTGGATTCTGAGCATTCTCATTTTTGGCTTGTCATTGCTGCGGGAAATTAGGGATTTTGATAGAAGTGGATTTTTGTAGTGATCTCAGCACAAGATTTCGCTCCTTAGAAAAATTGAAATTTAGAGACCAAGATCAAAATTTTTGGTTGGGTAGAACACCAGGATCTATCAAACCCTAGTTCAGGTTTTGGACCAGAAAACCAGATTTTGACAGAAGTTGCAGATCCAAAATTTGTAGGTCATTTTTGGAGGGTCAATTTTTGGAGTTTTCAAAATCTGAGCACACTAGCTTGCTCGCCTCAGTCAAATGCATCTACCTGTCCAACAAAAGTTTGAAATTCCAAGTTTGGATTTTAAGGGTTTCGCTGTCAAACCCTAGCCAGCTCCGGATCCAGTTCCAGCAAATCAAAGTGGATTGGGTTAATCCTAGAAGAGAATGAATTGGACACCTGCATAAGTGAAGAAGTTCCAGCTCCAGAGGTAGATGAGGCTAAGGCCTTACATAAAAAGAATACAAGCAATCTCGACAGGTATGACTTGAGGAGATACAGGTATGTTTTGAAATATGTTCATGATTAAGTTTATGATATGTTTGTCTTCATATTATTGAGGTTAGTACAATCTTGATTAATTTTAGACTTGTCTTATCACCCTAGTAAAAGTATGAATGCATGTGAATGATAGAAGACATTCATTGATTAGGGTTATGACACTTATGATTGTACTAATGCATTGTGGTGTTGTATGAGGTTGATGTTGTCCGCTAACATGAAAGGTACATCAAGAAAGACAAATCAAGTTCTAGATCAAGAAAATCTGACCATGGTGACATGAAGACAAAGACTCTTCCATAGTCATGAATCACATAGAAGCTTTACTTACGAGGTATGTATAATTTGGTTCTACAATGCTTAACTTATGAGATATGTAGGTTACTAGCACAAGCTCTCTAAATCATTGAAGAGAACAAAGAAGACATTGTTTGGGTATGTTAGACATAACTATAAAACATGATAATCCAGGTATGTTTTTCCTATATCAAGTTAGAATCTTACCTTGTGTTAGGATCTTATATAAGTATACTTTTTGTATGATTGATAATGATTATTCATGAAGTTATAGGTTTGAGTAATCATGGGTTTATGCATATTATGCTTCTTACTTTGATTAATGATATGACAAACCATAAGAGTCCTATGGTCAAATAATAATATGCATGAGTAAAAGAAGTCCTCCCTGAAACCTTGAATACTAACGCTTGTGATAAATTACCTGTGTATGAAATGATCATGACCATACATGTTTAAGATTACTTAGAATCATAATTTTTTGATAGTATTGAGATTATACTAATTAATGTATGATTATGTATGAGATATTGAGGATGACATAATGATGACACTAGTGCACACTCAAGCATGCATAGTGGTCCAGGATGAATATAAATTCAAAGACATATAATCATGATGATATCATAATGGAAGCAAAGATCAAGATGGAGCACACTCCAGTAGCTCCTGCAAGGAAGCAAATATTGAGAGGGAGTCCACCCAACAACTAAACAAAGATAAGTATTTGAATTATCATTTCTTGTATATATGATTACTTAAATGATGTTGTTCAGTCATATATATACTTATGTTCCTAGATTTAGGATGTATATTATGCATTTTAGAAAAGTTACATTAATGAACAAGATACTACTAATATAGTAATGGGTAAGTGGCCTATGGAACTATACAACACTCCATTGCTACTTATCTAGATTGAAACCTCTTTGCTGACATGTTGGGAGTTGTGCACACTCTTAACAATGTTCTGGTAGAGATGTAAGGCATCTAGAAAGCTACCATATGAATACGGGATATGGATAAATGTTGTATTGAAGCATTGGCTAAGATAATTGCATGACTATATGACATATGTCTTTATGCGTAAGAATTTGTTTTGAAAACTATGAGATGTTTCCAATCATGCAATTGAATTTGACTTGTAGGAAAGATCATGTACAATCACCTACAAAAGAAGGACAAGGACATTTGTTCCGGTGATGAAGTTCAAGAGAACTACCTATTGAAGATCAAGGATAATTTTAGGGGCGAAATTTAGCCCATGGGCTATTTTTCCATGTTTTTTCCAAAAATGATTCGCCAATTTACATTTTTTGAAGCCCCATTTCTCCAAATTTTGATGGGGTAAACTTTTTTCACTCTAAAAATTGCCAAATTATTATATAAACTATATAAAATCCTTAGAAATTGAAATAATTTTAGAAAAATATCACCAAAAATTTTATAATTGACATTTTAAGAATTTGTAAGATTCCCCAAGGTTTATACACTTTTAAATAAGTATATGTCTTTAAAATTATCCCTGTTGAAGATATTGAAGAATCTGAAGTTCCCAGGATCAAGGATGCAGTAATGGAAGGATGCCATGATCGAGGAGTACCATTCGATCATGAAGAATAATGTTTGGGATGTGGTCCCGAGACTATAAGGGAAGCCTATTGTGACTTCCAAGTGGATCTACGAGATCAAGCATGTTGCAGATGGTAGTATATAGAATTACAAGGCAAGGTTTGAGGCTCGTGGCTTCTCCCAGAAAGAAGGGATATATTATGAAGAAAATTTTGCACCTGTATTCAGATACACTTCCATCATAACAGTACTTTCTTCAGCTGCAGCGATGAAGTGGAATATACACTAGATGGATGTCAAGACAACTTTCTTGAATGGTGTAGTCGAAGAGGACATATATGTGGAGCAGCCACTCGGATTTGAGACACATGACAGGGAGTCACATGTTGAGGAAAGCCTTGTATGGTTTGAAACAAACATCCATGACATGGTACAACAGGATTGACAGCTTCCTAACTAGTTTTGGCTTTACTAAGAGTAAAGTAGATTCCAACCTTTACTACAAGGTTGAGAAAGGAAATCTAGTGATACTTCTATTATATGTAGATGACCTATTTATGACAAGTGAGATTGGGTTGATTGTTGATACGAAGAGGAAGCTTGCTTTCGAGTTCGAGATGAAGGACTTGGGTATGATGCATTACTTTCTAGGTATGGAGGTGTGGAAGAGTGTAGATGGGATATTCCTTGGACAAGGGAAGTATGCAGTAGAGATCCTAAAGCGGTTCGAGATGATGGACTGCAAGGCCATGGCCACACCTATGGCATCGAACCTGAAGATATTGAGTGATTCTTCATCAGAGTTGGTTGATTCCATGATGTATATCCAGATGATTGGGTACTTGATGTACCTGATGAACACGAGACGAGATATTTTCTTTGCGCTGAACACCTCGAGCTAGTTCTTGATGAATCCTAGACATGTTCACTTGATTGCTGTAAAGCATATTTTGAGGTACCTGAAGGGTACGGTTGATTATGGGCTCAAGTATGATGCGAATCAAAAGTTTAACCTGGCTGGTTATGTTGATTCAGATTGGACAAGGAGCGTTGCAGATAGGAAGAGCACTTCGGGGTGCTGCTTCAGTCTGGGATTAGGTGTGATCTCCTAGTTTAGCAGTAAGCAATCCTGTGTAGCACTGAGTACAGCTGAAGCAAAGTATGTGGCAGCTTGTTCAGCTAGTTGTGAGGAAGTATGGCTAAGGAATCTACTGTCTAATTTATTTGATCTCCAGTTGGATTCTACTTGTATCTATTGTGACAACCAGAGTTGTGTGAAGTTGTCAGAGAACCCGGTGTTCCATGACAAGTCGAAGCATATCGAGATCAAATATCACTATATTAGGGATATGGTGTAGAGAGGAGTAGTGAAGCTCCTGTATGTTGCGATAGATGAGAAGATTCCAGATGTGTTGACCAAACCACTAGCCAGAGTGAAGTTTGAGTACTTCAGAGAGCGGCTTGGTGTTCTTCAAATAGAAGATACTTCGAGAAGGAAGTGATGGATATGGATAGGAGGATACTTCCCATGGATATGGATGTAAGTGTTGTGTGATGAGCATTAAGATGATGCTCTAGATGATATGCAGCAGGATGATGCTATGATGATGATAAGGATGATCATGTGATGATGATATGCATCAGGATGATGCTATGATGATGATCAGGATGATCATGTGATGATGATATGCATCAGGGTGATGCTATGATGATGATCAGGAAGATCATGTGATAATGATGTGCATCAAGATGATGCACTGTATGATGATGATCAGTATGATCATG
>BSBM01001287.1:11552500-11632500 GCA_027924585.1 Larix kaempferi
AACTTCGGAATGTATTTCATATATGTATATTGTATTCCTATAGAGATGTTATTATTCCTCTATATGGAAGTGTTTGTATTCCTATAGAGATGTTGTTATACCTCTATACGGAAGTGTCATCATTTATATTGTAAGTGTCGCAACTTATACTTGATGGGTTATCAGACCACCTTGTTCGGGTCAGCCCTGTCTAAGTCATGTGGGTTAAAGGGTTATTAGACCACCCTATTGGGGGTCGGCCCTGTCAGCATTATGTTATGTGGTTAAGTTAAGGCCGACCTAGTAAAGGTTATTAGGCAAGTCAAGTCAAGTATAAATAGAGTGTGGGAGGCACTCTATTTGATCATTCACTTTCTCACTCATACTCTCATTGGAGAGTGGCACACTTGTGGAGGAGGAGAAGCTGCTGCTAGGACAAGACTATCTCTTATGCTTGGGTTGTATCATTGCTCTATCTATCTCTGAGGAAGTTGTGGGGTTTTTCACCTTTATGGTTTTCCCCAATGAAACTCTGTGTGCCTATTGTCTCTTGTGTGCTTGCATTATTATGTCCATGATTGATATGCTGTACATGTTGTTCTCTCAGTTAAGATCCTAGATCAGATTGAAGTAAAATTATGAAAAACTAACAGCAATATCATATAGTACATTGCTAGACTGTGAAATGGTGTCAACAATTGCATCCAGAGTTGATGCAAGTGAGCAGTGAATCCTATCACCACCACTCAAAGCTGCACTAATTCCCCTCAAGCGGGAAAGCTCAATCAGTATCTCGACATTTGTGTCCATAGCCACAACTGCAATAAAAACATCAATACGAAAATCATTAGAAACATATACAAGGTATATAATGACGTCTCTTCAAAATTGAAAATGTATTAAATCAAACTCAAGTAATCAATTTAATGGCATTCACTTACATACATTTAAGACTTGAAATTAAACATTTAACGATTAAAAAGTAACTAGTTTCGTTCAACTTCTTTCTAGAAGTTAAGGCACTTCTTAACCCTCATTGATGACTTTTCCATGCACACTTGGGTTTAAACTTCTTATAATTTAGGAGTGTTATTTTGAGATGCTTTGGCCTTTATGTCCCTTGCAGAAAATAATATTTCCATCAACTTCATAAGCTAACATTAAATTTATTGATTTCAACATACTACGCCTTGTGGTTGGAGGGGATGACAAAGTGGCATGGAATGAAATGGATATGTATGAGTTTGTCTTTCCAATATGATTACATATACTTGAGATGACTATCAATGATTAATATGTTGAATAATAAACTAGAGATTGTGACTAGAATCACAATAACAACAATGTCAACTTAATAAGATATCACGAGTGGAATAGGACAGTGTTATCTCAGAATTATCACATATATTTATTAATGATCCAAGTATTATGATATGTGATTGATATGACAAGATGGTTGATTAGGAGGATGAATATTAATTTGAGATAGAACAACTAAATTTAAATGTCATAGTCCTAGGACTGTGACTACATTCAATTAATGAATAAGTAAGAATAGGATATGACTTGTTAGGCTTAGAAAGATGGTTAAGGTAACATGCCCGGGGGCATGTCAAGTACTAAAACTCAGACCTGTGTCTTAAACAAAATATTTAAGAGGGATGGAAGTTTAGGATAGATGTAGGGTTAGGACAACATCCAAGGGAAGAAGGGCCGAGATAGGTAAGAATGTTCGAAGGGTTTTAGGATAGGTTTCTAGGAGTAGCTACTAGGTCAGGGCCGCATGTCTTTCTGAGTGTAGATTAGGATTGTTGGATATGTAAACGACAAGGGCAAGGGACTATTAGGATATCTGAAACAATAAAATGGGTGATACAGGGCTGCCACCAATCCTCTAAATATCATTGACTCGATCATTGTTGGGAACACTCTCACAACACACTCTAAGTAGTTCATGGGTGTTCACCATTTCCATTGTTCTATAAACATGGAAACCAACCAAAAGTGACATGGGAAAATGGGGAAATTGTGGACTGGAATACAATTGGTTGTAGATGAGCTTGGAGACTCGGCATGTAGAAATATATTACCCATTGTTTTTACTATTTTAAAAAATGGTTGATAAACCTAGTGATGCAGGGGCATAGACTGTTTGAGTAAAGGCATTTATGACTTTGCTAGGTCAAGTGAAGTTAAGGAGACTTAGGGTCTCACATATTTCTAATTTGATTTATTTTGTTGAGAGATTGAATAAAGAGGATAAGGATACTAGATCCTTTTCCCAATGTAATCGATAGGGTTAGTTGAGCATTTCTAGAATTGTAGCATCTAGTTAGTGATTTTTCAAGTGAGTCACCAGTTAGTTGAGTTAATCATGGATTCTGTTCTTTCTTTATAGGATCAAAGAAGCATAATTCGAGTTGTATTTAGTTTAGCTGATGACCTTTAATTAATTATCTTTTTGGTAGCTCAATAGAGCTAGGGTTAGTTCACAGAAGTTGAAGATAGAGATTCAAGTGGAAGAGGGCTCGAAATTATCAATTCCTTGGAACAAAACAGAGACAATTTCTCTCTGCAAAATCGATCTCTACATTGTTGGGCAAGCTCAGAAAATTAAATAAGAAATAGAGTGATTTTCTATATGAAGTCTTTGAGTTGAATCAACGGTCCCTGAGCATTGAGTAGATTGATCGAGGGTGTGGATAGGGCAGGCCCGAGAGGCACTTTGTTAATGTGTTTTGGCATTTAGTTAAGGGTGCTTAACTAAGAGGCAATGTATAGCTACATACACTTGTGATGAAATTATGATTATGTTCATGGACAAATGATTGTGATGAAATTTTGAGAAGCCAAGTTACTAATTTTTTATGCATTTTTTCTATGCACGCTTGTGCATGCATTTCATCTTGTTATAGCCATTTCCGAGGAAACTTATTCAATTAGTATCATGGGGAAATGGCCTTTGAGGGTTGGAAATTTGGGTTTCATGTGGATGGATACATTGTAGAAAGGGAGTTCTATTTTTTTCGATTTTTGGTTGCATTAGGAATTTTTGAGTTCTTGAAAAGGGATTCATTGTAATTATTCACTCATATTGGTTGAGGGAGATGTGAATTTACTTAGAGATTGGGTTATTTCGAATTTGATAAATATTACAAAATTAGGTTCTTTTAAACTATAAAAAAACGGTAATTTAGGTTTAGAATTGACAAAAAAATGGTATGGGTGAATGAATTACCTGATTAGATGACAATTCATCGGTGAATTTGCCTCCCCTCCAACGAAATCCAGTTCCTCCAATACTCTAGGGCACAAAATCCGTCGTCGTCCATGCTCGAATTCGCGTTTCTGATGCTTGAAATCCGTCGCGGGTGATCGAGACTATGTATTTAAATTGATTTTAGATTTACAAAACACGTATGCATTATATAACTACATAACGCGTATGCATTTTGTAGTTCTATAACGTGTACATGTTATGTTTGCCTATACTACATGTCTAATGACATGTCAGGCTCGGGTTTTACCATACCAAGTTCTATGTAGCATACACGCGTTATATTTTTATGTAACATGAACATGTTTTCAAAAACTAGGATTGCATCTAAAAGGTCCCTCATCTTCTTGCACACACCCTATGATATGTTTTGGTTTTCTGCATGCTATATTTATTGTATTAATGTTACTAGTGTAATTATATAAATACATGGAATTTTCTGGCATGGATTGTGTATTTAAATTGATTGACTATAAATTATAATCTATGCATGAATTAATTTGGGCTACCACTTCATTTATTTTCCATTGTTAAAATGGATGGAATTGGATAAAAACGAAATTGGGCATAAAATATATATCCATATATGGAAATTGAGTACCCTATGGTCTTACTAGTTAAAAGAGGCGACTAGGTACATTACAGATTGGTATCGAAGCCCAGGTTTGCAGCACTGGGACTGCATGGGCCAAATTTGAATTTTATAGGAAGAATAACAGGTTGCACAGAAAGTGTATGATGGATTGTCCATATGAAATTTGTGGTATAAATGCCAAAGAATATTATCAAAGTCCACATGTGAGATGGTAATGAATAAAGTTGAATGGAGCAGTACAAGTTTGAGAAACATTTTGGTGAAATTTGAACCAGGGCCAAGGAAATTATTACAGTTCCGTTAATGGTTGAAAAAAAAGTACCAGTTCTGTTAGTGAATGGAAATTGCCAGATCTGTTAGTAGACGATGGAAAAGTTAATAGTCAAAGGGAAGGCCATATGTAATTTCATATTGGCTGATGTGAGGATTCGATGGAATATATTGATGGAAGAATGCCAGTTGGAACCCGCTTAAACCATATGTATATATGAAGAAATTTCAAAATTTAAGCATTTATATAAATTTTGAAAAAAATTGATGTAGGACCCATATTGGCCATGTGGACAGGTATGATGTGGACTAGCCACGTGTAACAAGTGTGACATGGAATAACCATGACATGGAAATCAAAATCGATTATGTGAACCTGCCACATCAATCAAACCGTTAAAGGCTCATTTGAGAGACATAGAAGAGTTTAGCACCTGAGTGCTAAACTGACGAATAAGGTGACAAAAAGATGAGGACCAAGGGCTTGGCAGAAGAGGGACTATATAACATCAATGGATAATATCGGGCATCCAAGATCAAAGACTATGGTGCATAACGTGCCCCAACATGCACACTCATTAAAAAGGGATGGAGGAGCCATTGCACAGAAAACCACCTATCCACGTGTCACTTTTTCATTGATAATGGCTCCTGGAACATTTTTTGAAAACCACCACCCTCACGAGTCGTTACTGCCTTTGGTAGGGGAAAATCGCCCATGCGAATATGCTCTAGGAAAAAGGTGACATGTCACATCCCCTCCCATCCATTGACACAAGGAAGGGAACATGATACCCAAAATTTGGGCTTTTATAAAACTTAGCCCATTTCAACATCCATGATTCATATAAATATAAAACAATTGCCTATAAATCAGGCAAACATGTATAGTGGAATAAACATCATCCACACACATCTCACATGCATTCAGCATATTAAAAACAACCATCAAATAATTAAAACAGGGCAGAAGTAAATACACATAAGAGAATATACTTATCTCACTGTAATGTTGTCCCAAGCAACTAGCTATGTTGCTGCAACATTCCACCCAACCATAGGTCTCTGCCCATCCTATATTCTTTCAGCACTCAGATACCACCCCCGAGCTGGGCATGATATCTGTAAGGAAAAGTGGATTCTCAAGCTCAGCACAACCCAAAGCAATGGATACCCATCTCAGTCCCAACCTTCATTTACACACACATCAACTCAAAACTGGGCATGGTTACACATTTCAGTAATAGGATTCATAAAACAGGGTCTGTGGGTTTTCCCCAAATCGTTGCACACCCAACACGGATTGTGGGAAGAGGGAATCAACCCCAGGGAAGAAAACCTATTTCTCCCACGGATGTATGAGCATTCAATGGGCCAAAATGGCCTCTATAAAACCCCAAATCATTTCCCCTTCTTCCCCACTATTATACAACATAAAAATGCCCTTCCCAGCTAGGAAAATGAAAGAGAACACAAGAAATGCATGGAGGAAAACGTCCAGGTAGCTCCAAACTCGTGAGAGAGCAAAACTGATGGGTGAGTAATGGCTTGGGGGAAATTTCGTGGCTCTTTTCTTGCCTAAGAATCCAAACACGAAATTCTAGGAAGGGTGGCTTTCCCATACTCGAATTTGGACAACCATATGTCTCCATTCCCCAAGGCATTAACTACCTCAACCAACTCTTGGGAGAAATGAATGATTGGGCACAAAAGTCAACATGGGTAGTTGAGGGTTCATGTGTTCTCTCATTGACACTTGGATTGACTTGATTGTCTCAAGGGTTTGAATATTTCCCTCCCAATTCCTTGTAAACATCATGCCCCCATCTCTTGTTGCATTGCATAGCTAGTTGTGGGCATTTATATTAAAATGCATATTTACAATCCCCATGGTTCACTAGCACATGGGTAGCATAATATCCAATACTTGCCTCTTCAAGGTCGAGCATGCACTAGTGGGACCTTGGCCTTGAGCTCCATGCTAGGAATCATACATAATATGCATACAGTATTTACATTATAGCCCAAAATATTACAAGGGTCAAAATGGGGATGTGACATGACATGATGACTATGCAGACGAGTGTGTGACGTGGTTAAACCATAGGATGACACAAGGGAAAGTATGACATGCTAGCAGACACATGTCAACACCCTGCCACGTAAACATCATGCCATGTCACCAGAAAAATTAGAAAGTTATATAATAAAAAATTTCTAGAGGCAAAATCTTATTTTGGCCATAAAAGGAGAATATTATATCAAAATTTGATGCGATTTGCATCATTTTGACACTATTCTTAGAGGCTACCATATTTCTAGTGAGGGATTGGCCCCATTCTGCTTAAATTTTATAGAAATTTGGATTTAGTGGGTTTTGGAGGTGTGTAGCCTGAGGATGGACAGGGGGGCCGGTTGTAGCCCAAATTTTTATGGTGCAGTTGTGACCCAGACACATAGACAAATCTAGATCCTTGAGGCCAAATTCAAAAATATGTGAAGCCGTGAGATGAAAGAAAGACAAAATCCACTATTTGGGCACGCAAAAGTGCAATTTTTGAAAACTTGAAGGAGACAAAAGTGGTCCAAGAACTCGTAACTAGAAAGTTTCTATTTTTGACATTATTCCTACTCATCAAGCAGAACAACTTTGCTTAGAGGAAAATTTTCCAGAAATTCTTAGTTTGGGAGGTAGCATTTTTTCAGAGAAAATTCTAAGTCTAGAAAAAGTGCAAAAATTAAAAGTTGTTGATTCCAGAATTTTATAAAATTTTATGGGAGCATCATAATTGAACAATGAAAGTATATGGGTAATTAACATCATATGGTCTATCATCGTCCAATAAAAAAAAAAATCTAGTTCTTTACTGATTTTCTTTTGCATGTCATAGAAATTGGCCTTAAGAATAATTGCAGATATAGAAACAATGTAAAATTGGGCAAAATTGTTGATTTTGAAGAGCTGTAACTTTCAATTCTGAATTCAAAAATGGAAATTGAAGCAGTCATTGGAAAGCTTATCATAGGGAGAAATATATAACATAATTTCATAATTAAGCAATATAGATTCTTTCAGGAAATGAGAAGGAAAGGGACTTGTAGGTCTTATTTGACAGAAATGTCAAATGGTGTTTTCCATAATTTAGAAAATATGGATATATCTGTGTATATATGGAAATTTTATTTAAAATATTGTAGATATAATTTGGAATTAACCACAACCACATGAGAGATTTATGGTACCTATTAGTACTAATATCCACAACCTGATCGGCCGAAGGCAGCATTACAATTCACGACCTGATGTAGATCTCTAAACAGAATTTAGAGTGGCTATGGCATGGAAAGGAAGAAAGATAACTCACCTCCTTTGAAAATATTGATCAATCGAAGAGATAGAGGAAGATTAAATGAATATGGTCGCTTGATCTAAAATCAACGGCTAATATTTCATTCAGGGGGTCAAAGCACACAATGTTTATCAAGCTTAGAGCGCCCCTAAATGAAAACCACTGTAAACATGTGTCATCCCTAGAGCAGTTCAGGGCCCCGGAAGCGGTTTCCCCAAACTATTTGTCTTGAGCCCTGAAACTACTAAAAAGCTAGCACAATGGTTTTCAGCCATGAGCCGCCAAGCAGTGAGCCATCAAAAGGAAGGGTCTGCCCCATAAAGTTGCGCTAGTTGGGCATGGATCTCAAGGAGACAAGGAGGGGAGATCGAAGTTTACCCGATCTTCAGGGTGTTTAAAGCGCCTGAAGTCTAACACTCTAAATGGGCCCCTGAATGAAAACCACCGTCTCCACGTGGTGGCTTCACGTTCAGTCAGGTCCCGAAAAGCAATCTTCCTAAACTACCTATTATGAGCCCTGAAACCACTTATGGTTTGTGGTTTTCCGCCTCTTACCTCAATATACCCTCCTCATTTGTTTTACTTAAGCCACTGCTAATGGTCATTACCGCCGCCATTTAGGAGGTAAACGTTTCCCCACATTTAAAGAACCAACTACCCCTTGGTTGGAGAACCAATCTCTAGGTTCCATGTCTACCCCGCATTAAAACCCGCCAAATTCAAACTTTTACCTATAAATATGCCTCCCAGAAATTTACCTGGCATTTTGCTTCCAGCATTATGAGCTCATCATCCAACAATCTCTGCACCATCCTTCCTATCTCCCATATCCAACCATTTACTAATGTTCCCTTCTTCATTCTAGCATCACCATGGCCTTTGCATCTGCCCTTGAATCCCCCTTTGCGTCCGTAGTTCTCAGTCAAGATGATCACCTTAGCGATGAGTTTTTTGACGTCCATGATTCTGTATCCTCTTTCCCAAACCTGCAAAAATTAGCCAGTGAAGCCGAGGAGTAGGCGAAAAGTGGCAGTGACCTTTTCAATGTGTGGAACTCTGGATTGGCCAAAATGATTTTACCACATGCCAGTATTTTCCCTAAGATGGTATTGTGGTGCACTGAGAGATATGCATCGAAAAGAAGAGCCGTCATCTCCAGGTTGGGAACCATGGTTTTCCCAATTACCAAGGAACTCATTATGGATTTGAATGACACTGAGGAAGATGCCTCAAGGATTCAGTTCGATGAGGAAGTTCTGGTAGGAAATATTATAGATATATCATCGGAAAGCAGAGATTCTTTCATCCATATGATAGTCTCACCTAAGGCCAATTTTCTCAGTACTTAGGCTATGTTCAGTTTGGAGGTGTTTTCAGGTTCCACCAGGCCGGTACTATCAATGATATGTCAGGTCCTCGGATACAACCACGACCCGGTGATTGACGATGCAGCTTTGGGTTTTCTTTTTCTCATGAACTTATCTTAGCAGGAGACTCCCATCATGTTAGATTTGTCATCATTTATCGCCCATTCCATCCACCTTCAGCTAAAAAGTTTTCCATCCAAGAAGATGTTCATATTCAATTCCCTCCTCGTGTACATGATTTTCAATCACAATAAGAGTTTCTTTAGTAAAGTTGACCTTGAAAAATCAGTTATTCCAATCCCCCCACACAAGGATTTCTTTGTGTTCATAGACACTATTATATCTAAGGTATATGCATTGGTGTTTGACTGCCCTCCTCCTAGAATATTCCCAGAATGCAAGCAATTGCTTCACCTGAACCCAAATGAGGTTGTTGGTGATTGGTTTTGTTTCGATACTCACACATAAATTCAGGTGTATGGAGCATAACTAGCTCCTTACAAGATCCCAATTTTCTTAACTCCTAGAATTTTTTCCTTGGAGTACATCCATCAAATATTCAATTATGACGATGTACATTTTATGAAGGGAAACAGTTTCAGGACTTTAAAGGTCCCCAATGAAGCTGGACCATTCACGGTCAGGAGCAGAGCTACTAAAAAATTAGTTGAAGAACTACTAGCGTCTTTTGGTTTCCCAATTATCATAGTGTGCAAGTATGATCCTAGAGGAATCATCTCCCAAAAAATACAAGCTGCCAGGTCAGCAGCTTACTCCCATGAACCTCATCCATTGTTGGACAAAATAGCCAACTTAGATAGCTAGGAGCAGAGCCAAGCTGCATTGGGTCCTAGCAAGGCCTCCGGGGCATCGATCATCCCAAAACCTCATAATGTGGACACATTGGGGAAAATGGACACACTGGATCCCACATCAGAAGATGAAAAAGAGAGATCAGGGAGTGTGGGATCGAAGGTGAAAATATAAAAAATGGAAGGAACGTCCAACATAACATCGAAGATGACGCCAACACACACCTCCTTGGAACCTATCATCTTGGAGAGTTTCCCATCCACAATGTGGCCCCAAAAATAGGAAATACATTCCACAGAAGGATCTTTGGTCGCCACATCACCTGTTAAATCGGGTTTGTTTGGGTTATACGCTCACACTAAAGATGAGAATGTTGACCTTGAGAATTCTTTATTCCCAAAGAAGAAACTTGACATGGGGAAACAATATAGGATTCCCTCGGCACTAGATTTGAGACAAGGAACCCTGAAAATGGAAATTCTAGAGCCACTGGTGCTTGGGGGGAAGAAAGTACCCTTGAATTTCAAGACTACTGAGGTGACAGTAAATTTAGATGCGTTCCCTTCCAAAGACATCATGGATCTTCACCGGCAGATAGGTGAAGGAGTGTACAGAGATGTGATGAAGTATACTATGAGCACTAATAAGCTTTAGGCCAATGTCTAGAAGCTGGAGAAGCAATTAAAGAATGAGAAATATTCTAACAAGGCTAAGCAGTTAAAAATAGTTGACTTAGAGCAGCAAATTGTAAAAATGGTGCAGAATACAAATGACATGGCTCCATTACAAGCCATGCTGAAAGAGAAAGACAAAGAAATTGCAAACTTAAGGAAGAAGCTCAGCATCCCCACAGTTGAGCATTCAAAAATTGCCAAAGTATCGAAAATGTATTCAGAGCTAGAGAAATAAATGGTCAATGGCTAGGCTTTAAAAGAGAAGATTGTCGCTTTAGAAAGCAAGTTGGATGAGATAAGAAAGCTGAATCAAGGCATCCTCCAACAAAGGGCCTCCTCACTACAAGTCTCATCATCTGCAGATCCTACCGACAAACTGGCCCAGGAAGTTGCTGAAATGAGTCTCAAGGATGCGTAGCTCAACCAAGCATAGGACCAGCTGAAGGTCGAATGTGAGGCGATTTTCATCCTGAATTAAAATTTGGTTGGAAGACACTAAGTCATCACAGAGCTACAACAATCTAAGGAGGAGCTTCAGAATGATGTCCAAGAGCTGTCTAAGAAGATGACCAGTAAGCCCTTGATTAAAAGTGCCAAGTTTGCAATCTGGGAGTAGGTAGCAGCTTTGATAACCACCTTCTGGGGCCATTTCGTCGTGTCCCAAGAAGAATATGAGATTACTGAAACCGCCACCCAGGCTGCACGATCAATGATAAAAAATGTAAGTAAGAAGACCGATTTATCCAAAGCAGCGATCGACTTCTTAAATGAGACTACCTTTGAAGACCTCTAGACGTATTATGTCCGGGACCAAACTAAAGTGGTCATGGAAGCAAATAAAGTGATTACCAAGGGATTTATGGCTCAGAACATCACTGACATGGAAGCTCAGCGAAAGCAGGATATTCAATCATTCAAAGAGCTATTCAAAACAGTCTTTCCCCTTGGCCTCCCATGTTTTTGGGATGGACATGGAGACCTATATCCTAAAGAACACTATAATTCCATGATGTTAGATGCAAGAAATTTTGAAATTCACATGGCGGATACTCTTCAATAGCTTAATGGAAGAATGATCGTAGACAGGTTGCATACCAATTTTGAGATGCTCAATTTCCTTCAGAATATTTTCAGAAGTATTCCAAAGGCCTCTTTTGAGTAGTATATCGAGCCGGATTCATCCCTCAAAGAACTCATAGTTTTCCAATATCCTATGGGTAAGGATTGGAAAAGCATCACGAAATTCCTCCAGATCCAGCAGTTAGAATAGTCTATGAAGGAGCAAGAAACGGTTGGAACATCATCATCCCAGCCAGCAGTAGGAGCATCTTCGATGCAATAGGACATCCCTCGACCTCAACAGGGTGGACCCTAGTCACAACAGCAAACAAGTCAGCATTAGTCCAACGAACTATTTTTGTAACCAATTTTGTTAAAAATGCAAACATTAAACTGTAATTCATTGGGCTGTAACAAACCATTTTGTAAGGCCTATGAAGGTTATATATAGAAGAAAAGGCCAAAGGGACAGGGGTCAAATTTTCTTTTGTAAGAAGTGTAATTTCAGATAATTGAAGTCTGATCAAGATATAAATAAAGAACTTCATGCTCCATCTTGGTGTTTTGTGGATTCAAAGCTTTGATATGTTCAGTTAGTAATCTCTTCTCTTGTGATTTCATCCCTTTCATATATTTTCCATGATTAGCAAAGTTAATCTTGAAGCAAATATGAGTGCTATCAGCTTAAAATATTGTTTCTATATGGTTATGACATGAAATATTCATGGTATATTATCTGGTTATATTATCTTCATAATATTTGGATTTAGCTCTGTGATCATTCTATTTAAACTACTGAATTCCTTTTTCGGCTTAGTACGTTTTTCATACACATAAGACACAGATTTACTTTTATTAAGTACCTTTTCTTGTGCCAGTTCATCAACACAAATCCATTCAATTTTTTATTGGCATATTGAAGTACTGCCCATATTACTCCAAGTTTGGTTATCAACATTGTATTCAATTAAATGTGATATTGATTAAGTATAAAAGACAATAAAACTCATTAATGGCCAGGCACAATTCTAAAACAGCCTTAGAACGTCTCTGGGACTAACAGTACCTCAACTAAAGTGCATACTATGCATCTCTCATATTCAAAATGTGCAAAAGGTAGTGGAAGAAGAAGTATATGAGCTCTTGTTTGTTGAAGTTGAAGTGAGATGAATCACAACATTGTAGTGTGGTGGAAATGTTATAAATGAGGCATAAATAAGATTGAAAAAGAATTATATATATTGTGTAAGGGATGAACCATTCAGGAAAGGATGTTACCTTATCTAAATAAGAAAGCAAAGTGTCATAAATAAAGATGATGGTTTAAAAGTGATTAAGGATATTATTGCATTGTCAAGAATGCATCAATTATAACCATCTTATGCAATTTGAATTGCAAGAAATAAATTGAAGAGAAGAGACGTAGATCTATTGGTTGTTGTAGATTTTATTTGATACAATATTAGAAAGACTAGCAGAGGTATGAGGAATACCAATTTGTAGAAAATTGTGTTTCTATGTACGAAAGAATGGTGTAAATCATAAACCCTTGGGGTAGCAAAATGCAACCATGTAATAAAGGTTGCAGAGCATGTGAAGAACAATGTCTTCACAAGAAAAGGTCCATTAAGAAGGCTCGGATGGTAGAGGGAATATACCAATATGAAGAATGAGGGTTTCCTATGAATGAGATGGGTGAGCCATCATAACTGTTAGGATTTGTGTATGTTGGATAGAGTTATAGGATATGAACCAACAACTTATGTGTAAGAATGTGAAATGAATGATGAACTTCAATTCACCTAGAAGTTTCAATCAAGGGAGTAAGGCACTCCATTGTGTAGAAGTGTCTTTTGAGATATAGTTTGTGACATAGTAGAGTTGGCCAAGAAAGTTTGCAGGGAATGTAGAGAAAAATTCTAGAATCGGATAAGGTTAGAGGCAGCTCTAGATAAGAAGATTTCAAGCTAGGCTTGGCTAGGACTGATTAAGATAATTGGAGCAGCATATCTTGGAAATGGTTACAATGCAAAGGTTACCAAATGATCTGGCTTTATGTGAGAATGAAATGAAAAAATAGATATAGAACCACATACATAGATATATTGCAAGGAACACAGTGATACAATCAACACAAATTCTATTAAATGGCAGAAATAGAAAAAACTGTAAAATAAATCAGCTAGAATGGTGGTAGCTTATCTCTGAGAATAGATGTGATGACTACACTCATTCATGACAATATGAATACAAAAAGAGGCCAAAATTTCATGCTTATCATAAACATGAGGGAAATAACCCTAAACATCCAAAAACCTAACCATACGAGATGAACCATTATAAAGTTTGCAGCCCCAAGGTGGTTCGTTGAACAGTCAACTTCTTGAGGTCATAACTTTTGCATACAATCTATGTTTACAGTGCTTGGTAGACCATTGGAAATATCTATCATAGGAGTACAATAGTGGAGACGACAACCTGCAATTATTATCCAGGCCGATGCAAGCCCAAAAACATCGTTTAAGGCCTCAAAATGGCCCCAGACATTTATGACTCGAAAAACCGTAGAAAAACTAATAGAAAATTGCCAACATGGAAATTTTTTTTGAGCTAGTGGAAGAGGTGGGTGGCCACTGATATCCATTTGGATCAATCCTCCCCTCTTGGGAAGCAGTGGTCTCAATTGCATTGAGTTCCCCCATCAAATGAAGAAACTTCTGTTGAACTTGACTCCTGGTGAGCCACTTGCCTTGGTGGAGTAGCTACCCTCCTTTGACAACCCGATATAGTTGTATCTTCTGCCAGTGATTTCCCTTAACATATATTTCCATGATCCATTCAGTGGTTTCATGTTCCATGTAGTCAGGGTTAAGCTCTGTAGGTGTCAACTGCTCTATCACCTTCAATGTGTCCAACAATGGTGGAAAATATGGGCGAAGGAGATCCACATTAAAAACTAGATGCATGCCAAGGAATGGAGGAATGATTAATTCGAATCCATTCTCACTGATTTCCTTGGAGATGGTGTATGAAGTGGACAAAGCTTGCGATGGGGTATGATGAGCCTCTCTTTCTGCAAATGCAACCAAACCTTATTACCCACCTGGAACTTGTGTGGAACCCAATGTTAAACATGTCACTTCTTGTACTTGGTATTGGATTTTCCCCAAATTTCATGGAATTGTTGTTAGATGTGTTGGATTCCTTCAACAAATATGGTAGCCTTGTTAGCCTCAGTATGAGAATGAGCAGATTCCTCGTATGTGGATGCAATGGGAAAAGCTACATCAATTGGGGCCAATGGTTGGAACCCCATGCCCACCTGAAAAGGGTTGTGGCCAAGATATCTATGAAGGGATTGTGAAATTCAGTTCACACCAAGATCTGATCAAGAAATTACACTCACCCACAGAATATCTCACACAACTAGTCAAAGACACAAAAATTACTCACAAAGATACAATTCTGTATTAACTTCTCATAAATAAAATACATCATCCAACCTTATGAAAATAATAGGATATTGTTATATAACATTACAACAGATATTCGAATCACTAAAGATGCCATTTGGATCATCTCATCATCAAACTTACTAAAAATAAGCTCAACTCCCCTTGGTGGAAAGTGTGTCTCCCAAGTCACTCCAAAGGCTCACGAATTTCTAAATTAGTGACATGAAGGTGATGTATGATGAAGAACAATGCCAAATCCAAAATTTGGAAAGAAGAAATATCATAGAGGATGTTGGGTGTAAAAAACAAGTTTCCTAGTTGACCAACTTTTACCCCTAAGGCAAAAGGCAGTAAAAAGCAGCAAAAACTCAGAAATGCGCATTTCCTACCAAATCTTATCCATAATCTTTTTGAAATGCGCCCAAGTGGTCTAAGTAGCTTGTGGTTCACATTTTCGAAGTATTGTGGTCCTCCCATGTTGCATTGGGGTCCACACAAGGCAATTTTCTAGTCTATTACATAGGAATTAACCATAAAAGATTAATTAATGCAACCAATGTAATTAAATGACATAGGTAGGAAGATTTAATATTCCAACACCCACCCATAAATCTGACTTTATGGTCTAAATGTAATAAAATAGAAATACTAAGGGCCCAGTAACAAGACTTGGTCACCCTGTACAATATTGTCGGTCCACAAAAACAAGGATAGAAGGAAAACCTCATGGGAAAAACCTCCACTCAAAACATGGACATATCAAAATTGAAGGATTGTTGATCAACCCTTAACTCCACCACATGTTCCACCATCCCAAGTAGTGATCTAAGATAGTTGAATGTCTTCTCTGTGAAAGCCTTGGTGAAGATATCTGCAGTTTGCTCACCTATGGGGCAATACTGCAAATCAATGATCTGGTCATGCACTAAGCCTATGATGTAGTGCATATGAATCTCAATGTGCTTGGACCTCTACTTCTGTACTGGATCACTTGAAACTCGAATAGCACTCTGATTGTCACAAAAGATGATAATAGGAGTACTAAAAGCAATCTCAAACTCTGAAAGAATATCCTACAACCATACACACTGTGTAGAAGCATTCACTGCTCCTCTGTACTCTGCCTCTGCTGAAGATAATGCTATGGAATTTTCTGTTTCTTGCTGGACCAGCAAATAGGGCCACCTCCAAGCATGAATACAAATCCAGATGTGTATTTTCTGTCAAAGCTATCACCAGCCCAATCTAAATCAATGAATCCCAAGAGATCTAGGCTCGAATCTGCAACATAGTGAATCTCATCAGTCTTTGTTCCCTGCACATAATGTAAGATTCTTTTTGTAGCCCTCCAATGAAGCTCATGTGGCTGCTCCATGTATCAGCTGTCTATATAAAGTGTTTTCAAACAATGGTGTAGATTTTGCATCTTCTAGTCTAACTCCAGAAAGGAATGGAGTCTTAGAAGGCTTTCAATCAACCATCTTAAACTTCTTTAACATATTAGATGCATATTTAGACTGAGATACCTTGGTTTCATCTTTTGTTTGAGAAATCTCAAGCTCGAAAAACTGCTTAAGAATTCCCAAGTCACTCATGGAGAATGTTTGATGCAAAGCGGTCTTCAATGAAGCAATTTGATTAGTAGAGATACCCGTGATCAGCAAATCATCAACATACAACACTATAATCATTATTGAACCATCAATTAGATTCATATAAACATTTTGGTCATATTTGCACCGAACATCAGATTGTGACAGAAGGAAATTGTCCACTTTTGCATACCAAGCCCTGGGGGCTTGCTTAAGTCCATACAAGGACTTTATCAAACTGCACACAAGATTAGGATCCGATGTATACCCCTCTAGATTCTGCATATATATATCCTCCTCAAGATCCCCATGGAGGAATGCACTTTTCACATCCATGTGATGCACTTCCCAGCACTTGGATGCTGCAATTGCCAGAACTAGTCTAATAGAGTCTTTCTGTGCAACAGGTGCAAACGTTTCATTGTATTCAAAGCCTTGGAATTGTGAAAATCTCTTTGATACTAGCCTAGATTTATATTTTACTTCTATACCATCAACTGCACATTTGGTTTTGTAGATCCACTTGCACCTTACCAATTTCTTCCTGCGGGGAGCTTGACTAGCTCCCAAGTTCCATTCTTCTGCAATGACTGAAACTCCTCATCCATAGAATTATGCCATCTTGGGTCATGTGAGGCCTCCTCATATGTTTGAGGATCAAAATCTATCATCATATAACATCTCTCAGAAAGGTAGGGGTCATTCACATTGAGAGTAGTCTCAACTTGTGATCTAGTCCTCCTTTGGTCCTGACGAATTCCAGCTAGCTCATCTACTGCTTGCAAAGTTTTTGCAGACCATTTAGGCCTTGTAGGTGATTTAGCATCTGCAATAAAATGATCCTCATCATCAGAAATATCAGAATAAAAAATTTCAAGAACATCACTTACTTCTTCTTCAAGTGGTGGTAAAGATGGTTCTCCAATTTCAGCACTCTAAGAGGGCTCTTCCTCAAACTGCACACTTCTTTCTATAAAGGATTTATGAGTAGTCATGTTCAAAAAATTATAACCTTTGGATTTCTCTGAATATCCATCAAATAAACATGATTGTCTTTGGGGCTGCATAGCCCTCCTCTTCTCAAGTGGAATCCTAGCCCAAGCCTTTGAGCCAAAAATCCTGAAATGAGAGATATCGGGTTTGTGCCTTGTCCAAGCCTTGAAAGGAGTGATACTTTTGAGAGATCTATGTGGAACTCTATTCTAAATGTATGTGGCACAATTTATTGCCTCAAACCATAGCTTGGGAGACAATGACTTTGCCTCAAGCATACATGTGGCCATCTCTTTTAGAGACCTGTTTTTCCTCTCAACAACCCCATTTTGCTGAGGTGTATATGGAACTGTGTGTTGCATCTGAATCCCTAAAGAGCACAAAATTGCAGAAACTTTGATTTCACATATTCACCACCATTATCAGATCTGATAATTTTTATATGCCTACCAGACTAGTTCTCAACCGAGGCTTTGAATAGCTTGAACATACCAAAAAATTCAGATTTTAGCTCGATGAAATAAATTCAACCGTACCTGCTAAAGTCATCTATGAATGTGAGGATGTATCTGGCATGGTTCAAAGACTCATGAGGAAATGGACCTGATATATCAGTATGAATAAGGTCTAATGGTGCAGTGGTTCTCTCAGAATTGGATCTCCCATACTTATGCTCAGGGTGTTTTCCTAGAATGCAAGATTGACAGACACCTTTGGAAAATATGATATTGGGAAGCCCTATGACCATTTCTTTTTCATGGAGTTGGGAAAGATATTTATAGTTCAAATGGAAAAACCTTTCATGCCATAATTTACTTGACTCATTGGCATGTGTTAAATGAGTATAGGGTGAGAGATTTGGCACAAAGTGAGAAAACTTGTAGATTCTAAAATAGTGATCAGCAGTGCCTAATGCAACAATTTTTCCTGTTGAAATTTTAGCTATCTCAACATCATTAGCGGTAAAAGTTACTTGTTCGGGTACACAGGGTACTACCAAGGGACTGAACACCAAGAGCAACCACTTCACACAAACAGATCACAGATCAACACACCAATGTTTTGACGTGGTTTAAACCCTCTTGAGGGAAACACTCCACGGCCCCAGCCAAATAGCTTCTACGGGACAATTTATTATGCAAAGAAAGAAAGTTACAAATGAGCTTCTCATAATCGATCAACTAAACAATGACCCTCCATGCTCTTTAAATAGATATCATGGACCAATCGGGTGTTAAGACATGGATCAAGGTTAGGTTTGGTCTAAGAGAAGTTGAGCCGTCGGATCACTCTATGTCGGAAACATATCATGACCGTCGGATTAAGTATTTACAAATGCATACTAATGCATACTAAAGAAACACACTATCCCTAACGGATATATTACACAAGTTGATCTTAACTAAATCCTAAGTGTCTAAATATCCTAACATCCCCCCTTAAGAACAACTTGGGATAGGATTGAAGGATTTACAAAAGTGACACTATTAGGAGAAGGAAGGAGGCATTAGAGCCTATCCCCCCTTAATGACAAGTTCCTGAACTCCTAACATAGATCGAAGTTTATAAAACTTCGCTTCTGTAAGAGACTTGGTGAAGATGTCTGCAACTTGATCATCTGTAGGGCAAAAGAGCACTTCAAGAACACGATCATGAACAAGATTTCTAATGAAGTGCATATGTATCTCAATGTGTTTGCTGCGTTGATGTAGAACTGGATCTTTGGCAAGCTTGATGGCACTTTGATTGTCGCACCAAAGTGGAGTAGGCTGCTGCTGCTCGAATCCAAACTCTGAAAGGATCTGTCGAAGCCATAAAGCTTCCTGACTGGCATTAACTGCTGCTCGATATTCTTCCTCTGCTGAAGAAAGAGCAAGAGCTTGTTGTTTCTTACAAGCCCAAGTAATAGGTCCAGATCCCAGACTGAAAACATAACCTGTAGTAGACTTTCGATCATCAGGATCGCCGGCCCAATCTAAATCAGTGAAACCAACCAACAAAGGTTTCCCCCCTGTACTGTAATGAATTCCAAACTAAACTGTACCTCGAATATATCGAAGTATTATTTTAGCTGCTTTCCAGTGACTTTCATGAGGTGTCTGCATATAACGGGCAACTCGACCAACAACAAAGGAAAGGTCAGGACGGGAATGAATCAAGTATAAAAGACTACCAACAAGCTGACGATATAAGGTGGCATCTACTTCAGGTGAAGTACAAGTGGCAGAAAGTTTGACTCCAGACTGGAAGGGAGAAGGGGCTAGTGTACAATCTTCCATGTGAAAGCGACGAAGAAGGTCACAAGCATACTTAGACTGAGAAAGAAAGATTCCTTCTTTGGTTTGCAGAACTTGGATACCAAAAAAATAATGCAAATGTCCTAAGTCTGACATTTCAAAAGTTTGTTTAAGACTGGATTTCACATGGGTTATAAGCTTAGGGTCACTACCAGTAAGAATAAGGTCATCAACATATATAACAAGTATGATGAGATGGTTTCCTACTTTCTTGGTATAGACATTGGGGTCAGAATGGCATCTAGAAAAACCAGTGTCAAGGAGAAAGTTATCCATTTTGGCATACCAAGCTCTAGGAGCTTGCTTAAGGCCATATAAGGATTTCTTAAGGCGGCAGACAAGGCTAGAGTTATTCTGAACATAGCCAGGAGGTTGTTCCATGTACATTTCCTACTGTAAATCACCATGTAAGAAGGCAGACTTGACATCCATTTGATGGACTTCCCAGTTGTGTAAGGCTGCAAAGGAAAGAACAAGGCGGATGGAGTTCATTTTGGCGACGGGAGCAAAGGTTTCATTGTAGTCAATCCCTTCAACTTGGGAAATACCTTTGGCAACTAACCTTGCCTTAAGTCTTTCAACACTTCCATCTGATGCATACTTAGTTCTGTAGAACCATTTACATCTGACAAGTTTTCTTCCTTTTGGAAGAGGTACAAGATCCCAAGTATCGTTCGCCATTAAGGAACGATATTCTTCATCCATGGATGCATCCCAATCTGGATTCCCTGAAGCTTCTGCAAAATTTTCTGGATCATGATTCTCGAAAACTTGAGCCAAAAGAGAAGAGGCTCACTGAAACTGAGAACATGTTCGACGTTGATCTCTAGGATAACTGGCAAGATCACCAGCTGCTTCACATGTTGAACGGACCCATCGAGGAAGCACTTATGTTGGTGCAACTAGAGGAACATGAGCAGGCGGAGGTGGATTTTCATCCTCACTGTCATCATCAGAAACTGGAGTTGGAAACCTGTCAAGGAAGTTGGAAGAAGAAGAAGAAGGCACAAACGCCGAATTAGGCTCGCAGGCCAAAGATGGCACACTCGCCGAGTTAGGCTCGCAGGCCAAGATATTTTCATCAAATTTAACATCTCTTCTAATGATTATAGCATGAGAATGTGGTTGAAGAAGTCTATAACCTTTTACATCTTCAGAATATCCAACAAATATGCACTTTTCACTTTTAGGCTGCAATGCTTTCCGTTTTTCATCCGGAATGTGAGCCCATGCTTCACTACCAAACACACGAAAGTGACTTACATCAGGTTTAATTTTACTCCATGCTTCTTCTGGTGTTATACCTTGTAATGCTTTTGTGGGGGTGCGATTAACTATGTAATTTTCACAATTTATGGCTTCAACCCAAAATTGAAGACTTAGTCCCTTAGATTGGATCATACAATTAGCCATTTCTTTTAAAGTGCGGTTCTTCCTCTCAGCTACACCATTTTGTTGTGGTGTATATGGAACAGTGTGCTATTGTTGGATGCCTTGTTCAGTGCAGAAAGTAGTGAACTGTTTGTTAACATATTCTCCTCCATTGTCAGATCTTAACTTAATAATTTGATGACCAGATTGTTTTTCAACAAGGGCCTTATAGGCCAAGAACATGTTAAATACTTCGCTCTTAAGTTTTAGGAAATAAACCCAAGTGCGTCTGGTGTAATCATCAATGAAAGTTAAGAAATACTTGAAACCAGAAAAGGAAGCAGATGGAAGAGGACCACACAAGTCACTATGCACAAGCTCCAAGGGAACCGAGGCATGCCAAGAGGCACGTTTGTCAAAACTGTCCCGATGATGTTTTCCGAGTACACAACCGGAACAAACGCCATCTCTGCAAGATACCATCGGAAGTCCTGTCACCATATTTTCTTTACATAGTTGTTGCAATGAGCGATAATTTAAGTGACCAAATCGCTCATGCCAAAGTTTGCTCAAGTTATCACTATGAGCAACAAAAACTGAAGGGAAAGGTGATGACCCAAAGTTGTTAAACTTGTACAAACTGGTAATATCATCAACAATTCCGGTAGCTAGGACCTGTTGAGGATCTTTAAAATCCTTGATTACAACTTGGTGAGGTGTAAAGGTCACAGTTTTACCTTCACCAGAATGAGTGATCTGATAGACTGATAACAAATTGCAGGAAATTCTTGGAACACATAGTACATCACTAAAATGACCATTATCTACTGGAACTGTTCCAGCTCCTACAACACTTAGAGATCTATCATCACCAACAAATATTTGTTTGGTGTTACATTCATGCATAGTAGAAAAGATGGCTTGATCCTTAGCCATATGATAAGATGCTCCAGAATCAATGAGCCATTCATTTGAAGTAGAAGAAGAAGATGCATTATAAGAATAACCAGAAGCACAAAGTGCATGTCCATGAGAGGTAGATTCTGAAAGCGAATCTAGGTTGATGTGGTGCTTCTTCATTGCTGCTTCCAAGGCTACCATCTTCTTGAAACACTTAGATTCATCATGATTATCTTTCCCGCAATAGTTGCAATGACGCTTAGTCTTCTTGCCATTTTGCTTTGATCCTTTGTCATTTTTTAAAGAAGGAGCTGACTGAGAGGGTTTGAGACCCTTGTTTGACTTATTATTGCGAAAATTTTGTTTCTTGGGAGGCTTGGACTTTTCTTTCTGTTGGGACAATAAGGCTTTCCCACATGTATCTGCATTGTTGATTATTCCAAGATGAATGAGTTTATCTTGTTCTCTAATCAGGAAATCACAAAAGGATTCAAGACTAGGCTCTTGATAGCTAGCTGCATTCAAGGATGCTTTCATGGAGTAAAATGTAGATACAAAAATAGAATATGCAGGTCCAAGTTTGGAAAGAATATGATAAATGCATTGTTTGTCTTCCCTCTCAATCTTACATTCTGCACATAAGAGTTTAAGAGTTTTGTACTTAGATAAATAATATTGAATGCATGAAAAGTCACTTGGATTTAAATAAATCAACTCATTTTCGAGTTGATGACCTCGAATTTCATTGTGTTTACCAAACACAGTTTCCAACTTGTCCCAAGCAGTATTAGGTTCATCAATTCTAGATATGTGGAATCGCAAATCAGTAGAGATTGACATCCCAATCAATCCAGGAGCTTCATCACATCTATTTTCCCATTTTATTTTCTTATCATCATCAGTGGGTTCTTTTTCTTTCCCTGTGGTAATTCTGAAAAGTCCCCTACTTCGTAGAACATCCTCCATGCGAGATTTCCATGATAAATAGTTGGAACTGTTAAGTAGAATATCACAATGGGCGGCCATATTTGTAAAGTAATGGCTGTAAAAGCAGAAACCAATAGTCTGGATGTGAAGAGCTCGAAAAAATAGGCGGTTTCAAAAAAAACGGCACTGAAAACTGACTCTGTATGATGAAGTTATGCTTGAACAAAGAAACTGTTGAAGATGTCCCCAATAGTGACGTGGCAGCTAGAGAATGTCCAGCAAAAAAGAAGAACCCCCTCTTCCCAAGATGAACCTTTTGACAATCACTTTAAAAAAGTTGCTTTAAGTGAATCACTTTTGTAAAATAAGTGATTTCACTTTTACAATGATATTACTTTTTAAATAGTGCAACAATAAATAAAAAACTTAAGTGACTCACTTGTATTTTTATTTTTTATTATTTAAGTGAGATGCACTTTTACAATAAAGTAACTTGAAAATAGAAATTGCATGCACTTTTTCTTTTAAAAGTAACTTCCTAAGACTTGAACTCAAGACCTATTAAGGAATAAAGCAACTTTGAACCAAGTGAGCTAGATTAAAAGGTATGTAAAATATGGGAATGAGGAAGGGGGCTTTTTTTTTTTTTTTTTTTACTCTTCTTGCTCGGTTTGCGTGCTTGCCCTTTTTCCTGCAAAACAGACCACAAAACGAAACAAAAAAAAACTTTTCCACACTTGTGGAGTTACATCTTGTTAGCTTTCCCGGAAAGTCTACGTTTTCTCTCCGTTTCTGATTTGCCGAGATCGCGCAAAGGTGCACGGCAAAGAGCATACGCAGCCGAGAAAAACCCTTTCCCTTTCTGTTTCTGATTTGCCGAGATCGCTCAAGGTGCACGACAAAGAGCATACGCATACGGGAAAGCAACAATCCGAACGCAAAAAAAAATCTAACAGTAAAAAAAATGAAATATGAGATTTTTTTCTTATTAAAAAACGAAATTAAAAAAATGCGTCACTGTAACATTATACCTTCAGATCTGATGAAATACGCGTTTCTGGAGCAACCGGGAACCGTTTTCGATCAAACGAAAACTATTTCCCAATGGAAACGATGCTCCAGACGCAATGGAACACCTCCCATAGCCCAAAAATGCACAGAAATACCAGAACTAGAAACCCTTTCGAGTTTCGGCAACAACAGTTCAAGATCTAGATCATAACCGGAAGCGGCACTTCATAAAAGCTCTGATACCATGTTCGGGTACACAGGGTACTACCAAAGGACCGAACACCAAGAGAAACCACTTCACACAAACAGATCACAGATCAACACACCGATGTTTTGACGTGGTTTAAACCCTCTTGAGGGAAACACTCCACGGCCCCGGCCAAATAGCTTCTACGGGACAATTTATTATGCAAAGAAAGAAAGTTACAAATGAGCTTCTCATAATCGATCAACTAAACAATGACCCTCCATGCTCTTTAAATAGATATCATGGACCAATCGGGTGTTAAGCCACGGATCAAGGTTAGGTTTGATCTAAGAGAAGTTGAGCCGTCGGATCACTCTATGTCGGAAACATATCGTGACCGTCGGATTAAGTATTTACAAATGCATACTAATGCATACTAAAGAAACACACTATCCCTAACGGATATATTACACAAGTTGATCTTAACTAACTCCTAAGTGTCTAAATATCCTAACATTACTCTCTTGGGAAGCCCTGTGTGGGTCATCTTATAATCTGAAAATAGGTTTGCAACAAGTCGAGGTACATATAAAACATTATTAAATGAACCATACTCGAGATCTATGCTACCTTTTCCTTTGCTAGAAGTTTTAGAATTGTCTCCCAATATAATATTTGGACCACTGGAAGAGTCAAGTGAAGTGAAAAACTTACTTGTAGACACCATGTGTCTTGAAGCTCTGGAATCAATAATGAATGAAGAAGGTTTGGATGTGCTGGGCGTTAGTGCATGAACTCTCTCTTTATCATCAGAATTTTTTCCTCCATCCTTCCTCCTTGCACTCTCTAGAGGAGAAATGTTGACTTTATCCAAGAGTTGAGCCATTTGGTCAATGGTTTTATTCATGAAAGAGCTTTCAGGATGAAATCCCTTGCTGCAATAATTGGACTTTTTCCTCTCAATCTTCTTATTTGGATTCTTTTTTATATTTGAAGAGTCTTCATTAAATTTATGCTTGTCTTTCCTCTCACCGATGGGATTCTTGAAATTGCCCTTCTTCTTCCCTTTCGAACCTTTTGAATCTCCAACATTCAGACAGTGGTCTTTGGATGGATTTTAATGGATCCCATCAAGACCAATTTGTCTTGTTCTTGTGTCAAAGACTCCATGAATTCTGAAAGTGTCGGGCTCTTCCAATTTTTAATTGCTTTCCGGGTGGAATGGAAAGCCGAGAAAAAAATTGAGTAGTCGGGGCCAAGATTGGAGAGAATGGCAAAAACTAATTGCTCATCCTTTTTGTCAATACCAAATTTCTTCATCTGCAACACAAGTGATTTTAATTTGGAAAATAAATCTTGTAGATTATCGAAATTTTGTGGACTCAAAGAGACTAGCTCGTTATCCAATTGGTGGCCTCTCAATTCATCGTTTTTCCCGAGCAATTCTTGAAGTTTCAGCCATACTTCATTGGGAGAAGTGAGACCATAAATATGAAATAGAAGTTCCCTGGATGTAGTGAGACATAACAACCCATAGTATTCATCCCTTTGATTGTGCCAATTAGATTTCTCTACTGTTGAGGTTGGCTCAAATTCAGTTGCCATTGTCACCCTGTAGAGCCCTTTGCCCCTTAATAGAATACCCATCTGTGCTTCCAGTCAAAGTAATTGAATGGAGTGAGGATGATCTGCTGTGAATGATCCATGGCTGCTCTGAAATACTTTATGGACTGATTTTGGTATACTTCTGGATGCACAATTGCGCCCTGTAGAGAATAGAATGCACCAGGTGGATTGATCAAAGCGCCTTCCTTGAGACTGGTTGGATCTTACAAGACAATATAAGGACAAAGGAATGCTTGATATCTCTGATACCATGTGAAATTCAGTTCACACCAAGATCTGATCAATAAATTACACTCACTCACAGAAGATCTCACACAACTAGTCAAAGAAACAAAAATTACTCATAAAGATACAATTCTATATTAACTTCTCATGAATAAAAAAAATCATCCAAACTTATGAAAATAATAGGATATTGTTGTATAACATTACAACAGAGATTTGAATGGATAAATATTCCATTTTGATCATCTCATCATCAGACTTACTAAAAATATGCTCAACCCCCCTAGGTGGCAAGTGTGTCTCCCAAGTCACTCCAAAGGCTCACGAATTTCTAAATTAGTGACTTGAAGGTAATGTATGATGAAAAAAAATGCCAAATCCCAAATTTGGAAAGAAGAAACATCATAGAGGATGTTGGGTGTAAAAAACAAGTTTCCTAGTTGATTTGCTTTTGCCCCTAGGGAAAAAAGCAGTAAAAAGCAGCAAAAACTTAGAAATGCACCTTTCCTACCAAATATTACCCAGAATATTTTGGAAATGCGCCCAAGTGGTCTAGGTATCTTGTGGTTCACACTTTGGAAGTATTGTGGTCCTCCTATGTTTCCTTGTGGTCCACACAAGGCAATTTTCTAGTCTATTACATAGGAATTATCCATAAAAGATTAATTAATGCAACCAATGCAATTAAATTACATAGGTAGGAATATTTAATATTCCAATAGGGATCTATTATTGTTATGTTGAACATATGGAAGACTCTCATCCCATGTGTGGAGATGTTTATAATTGTACATTCACAAAATATGCACAATCATCCAGCTGACTACCTTTTTCTGTCCATCGGTCTCGGGGTGGAAGTCAGTCAATTTGGTGAGATTGGTACCCATCAATGACCATAGGTTGGAACAGAAGGTGCTTAGAAACGTTCTATCCCAATATAAAATGAAATTTTATGTCAACCCAAAATGAGGCCAAACACACTTGAATTAAGAAGAGCTTAGCACTGGCTTCAACAGATGTGCTCTTCTTACAAGATGTCAAAATGACCATATTAGAGAAGCAATCCATGACCACAAACAAATAGTCATTACCATTATTGTTTGAAGGTAGTCCTAACATGTAATCCATGGATATGGATTCCCATATCCAATTGGGAGTATGAAGAGGGGTGTACAACCCTTACTTCTTAATGGCAGGTTTCACGATGGCATACGAAGTGCATGATTTGATGTTTCTATGGACATCTTGTCGAAGCTTGGGCCAATAAAAATACTTCTCCAACACCGCCATTATCTTTTAAGTCCCAAAGTGCCCTACCACTTGACTGCAATGTGATTCCTTAATCAACTTCACACACTCAGTTAAGGAACAAAAAGATGGCCAAGGTGGCATAGCAATCCTTCTTGGAGATGAAATTCTGCCACTGGTGTTTCTACACATAGTGCTTGTTAGGTGGGATAATGTTATAGGTTAAACTTGCACCTCTCCATCCGTGATCACCTTGAGCTGTTGATCACACAAAAGGACAACTTGGATGGAGGAGCATTTTGACCTTAAATGATACTTTGTCTCACTCCATTTCCTGACATTACTGGAAAAACCCAAAAAATATCATTTTGAGATATGAGTGCTACTCTACTCAAAGAGACTAGCGCCCATACGCTACTCCATTGTATAATAGTAGCGCCCATATCCTAATATATGCTACTCCTTCTCAACATAGTAGCACTCAGAATTTTAAACTCGATGAGCGCTAGTTGATAAGAACTAAAGTAGTGCCCTATACGCTACTTCACTGAACAAGAGTCGCGTACATCTTAAAATATGGTTAAAAAATAAATTAATTTCTCGAGGAGGATTAGTTGCTGGTAGTTTCCCAACTTCTCCAACTTCCTCCATAACCATACATCGACCTGAACTACTTCTCTAATCCTTTAAATACAAAGAAGACTAAAGAGAAAGGTTAGATGGATTAATAGAGAAACCTTGAGACATAGAGAGAAGCTTGCATTGGAGAAGTTGATACTGAAGATATCCAAGCTAGAGAAGAGCCAGAGCCCAGAATCAAGTTGCAGGAACCTGTCACATGATCAGGTATACTTGTACATCATTTTACTTTTGACAATAAAGGTGGAAGTGTCTTTCTTGTTCCAACTTAAATGTGTTCTGAAATGACATCTTAATTTGGATCTGTTTTGGTCAAGATTGAATGTTAAACATTGTTTTTGTTTCTTTCAAGCTTTATATATTGTCCAAAACGCTTTGAGAAAGGTATTGTTATTGCAGGTTACTGAAAGGAAGGTGTATTTGAAGGTTGAACATAAGGTCAAGTAAAAGCTAGGATCGAACTTCGATTGAAAGGTTTGTTCTCAAGATCCATAACTTATTTCTTTTCATAAGTATTTCTGTAATATCATCAATACACTTACCTGTCACCCCAACCAAGTTGATAGCATTAGTTTCCTTGCTATAGGGTAGATTTGACCGCCAACAGACTGGCGACTCCGCTGGGGAATAGTTGAGTTTTGGCTCTAGGAAACCTTGTTCTTGTTTGTCTTCCCAGATTTGTTTTGACTTCTTTGAGGTGTTGAGAAACCCTGTAGGTATCCCCTTCCTGTTTCTTACTGCTTCCATCAGTCTTCTTGTATCCTTCAGAGTCAGTTTTTTAAACCTTTAAGATATGAGCGCTACTCTGTTGTCCATACAGTAGCGCCCCATACGCTACTGTGCCATACATACAGTAGTGCCCATCTCTGTAAGGGTGTGAGTTTCCCTACTACACAGTAGGGTACACTTTCTGAAGCATTCTGTTTTTGGTTTGCTTGAATTTTTAGCCTTTTGGTGGTTTGCTGACTGTGCTTTTAGAACCTTTTCTTTGAATCTTTTTCCATCTTTTGAATCGCTTTTTTAGGCCCTGACTGCATGTTGCTAATGTACAAACCTGCATACTCTTGTATCCACTATTTGTGGTAACGTTTGTCTGCTCTTTACTCATCCTATCCTTTTTTTTAGGGTTTGGTCCATTTTAGAGCCTCTAGGGTGTCCTCCGATTTGGTTGATTTCCATTCTTCCTGGACTTATTGTCTTTTTCTGCTTGCAAGTGCATTTAAACTGCTGTAGGCTGAGTCATTTCTCAGTTCTAGTGTTACTAATTGGCAGCTTGCTTGTCTACTTTTGCTTGGCATAGTGGTCTTGCTAGGGATAGATACTTTAGGTCAGTCCTTTTGTGTCTTTCTCCTTTGTTTTCTCCCGCTTTGTTTCTGAGTTTTAGAGGCTTTTTCTTTGCAAAAAACCTGTAGATCAAGTCTTTTTCGAGCTAGGGTCTTGACAAGCTATAAGCCTAAGAACTTGTTATCCATACTTACACACATTGCACATAAGTTTTATTTTACTGTCCATCTTTATAGTTCTTTTTCGTTGATAGAAAAAGCAAAAAAAAAATTGGTAGTTTAAGTTTAATAAGACTTATTTTTCTTGTTACAAGATACCATAGGATATTTCATACAATTCCAAAAAAGAAAACAAATTTTTTTTTAAGTAGATTTACTCAGATTTTCAGTTTTGGGAAGAAATGATTGAAAAAATGAAAAACGCTTTGTTGTAGAAAGTTTTGATTTTATTGCACTTTTGTTTCCTTATTGCAACCACGCTACACAAAAGCACTACCCCTTTTGAGTAATAACAGCCCTAAAAATCTTTTTTAATAAAATGAACTAGAAACAATTTTTCTTTTTAGGGATACACTACACCAACTAGTCTTGGTTAGGATCTTGAGTTTAAATCACCTTAAACCACTCAAGATCACACATTATGCAAAAATCGTAGTAAGACTATCACAGGTAAACCCATTTCACTCAAAACTTGCCTGGGATCTATGCAATAGGTCATTGCGAGATCAGATTGTTGGGAATACTCCTCCTACTTTCTATTCGAGCATACGCCAGGATCGGATTGCGTATTGGAGACTCTTTCGAGTTTCAGGCTTAGCTACCCTACCCACGCTTTCTGATTCGACCGGTGACTGTTCCCCTAGGAGTTTTTGGTGTTGTGGTATCCTTAGTATCTGACTCTAGGTTCTTACACAGGTGACAGCAGAGGGTATATCTATTGTACCTAAGACAGACGTGGGAGGAAATCCCTTGCAGGTCTTTGGGAGGGCAGTTGGGTGATTCCAGCACTTGCACCCTTAGTCATTGTATTATGGACCCTGGGTAACTGTCTTTCTTCCTTCGTTGATCTGTTTTGGGCCCTCATCATCCCAGACTCTTCTCCAGAAGGCATCTTTGTTTGCCTGGTTTGTATACTTAGGACTTTTTAGTTGGCGTGATGTTTGCCCCCTAGTTGTAGTGGCCACCAGGTTCTAGTCTGTTATTTTATATTTATAATCACGGAGAATCAAGAGCTTCGTAGATCGAGGAGGTTTCAAAACCTTCCACCACTTAGAACATAACCTTTACAGCCAGCTAGATGACAGCGGGTAAACCCCGGTATTTCTTCAGAAACTACTCCTGAAACAGAATTTCCTGAAGAAATTCTTGCAACAGAAAACCTTGAAATAGAGGTTCCTGAGGAACCACTACCAGTTACCATAGATCAGCGACACTTTAGTTCAATTGAGGTTGAAGATCTTACATCTGCAGAGTATAGCACTCCTTTCAATCCTCCTTTAACCAATACTAGAATTCTGCTTCTGTCACCTGTTGGTTTCTAGCAGCCCCATTTTAGTACAGACAATTCCTTACCCGGACATCTGATGTCTAATCTAGGAGGTGAACAGGGAGTTCCCCAAACTCCCACTTTAGGTATGAACACTAATACGGTAAATCCTTCTTTTACTACTACACCAAGTCAGGCACAAACCACATCTGTGTCTACTCCGGCTTTCAGTTTCAACACTGGTACATTAGGTATGCCTAGTTCGACAACAATGGCATCTATTCCTATATCTACTATTGGACCTAGCAGTAAAACCATCTTTGCAGCACCTTCTGCTTCTCAACCGTTATATCAGATACCTAGTACTTGGATTTCCACACCTGTTGTAGGACCAAGTGCTTCTGCAACCATGCCAGTCATGAGCACCATGACTGAACTGTCCACGTCATCTTCTACTGGTTTCAATACCTTTGTAGGCCCTAACGTGAATCAATGTAGTATGCCTGCAGGTAATGTCCCTTTTTCCTTATTCTCAGGGGGAGGGGGTAATATCTTTAACCAGCAATATGGCGGGGCTAACACCCAGCCACAGTGGATGAACCCATAGAGCACTAATCCACTTTCATATGGGTGGGGAAATTTTAATAACTCTTTCGCACAACAACAACAGATAGTTGGAGGCAACCCCTACCAACAAGTAGCTAGGGGCAACCCCTATCAACAGATGGTAGGTGGAAACTCCTATCAGCATATGGCCGGAAGTAACCCTTATCAACAGATGGTTGGGGGAAACCCCTACCAGTAGATGGCTGGGGGAAACCCCTACCAACAGTTCATGCGTCAAACTATGGGTAGTTCCCCTTTTGCGACCCCAACATATCAAGTACCGTCTTACCGGCCTTGTCTACCATTTCTGGAAACTTTAAATTTGCCAGATCTTTCCAAACTGACCAATGATCCTGTGTGTCATAATGCTACATGGCCATCAGTTCCCACCAAGCTACCTTCAGACATTCCAAAGTTCAAAGGCAAAGCAGGTGAAGACCCTGGTGACCATGTCACTACCTTCCACTTATGGTGTTCCTCAAATTCGTTAAATGAAGACTCCATTAGAATGAGATTATTCCAAAGAACTTTAACCTGTGCTGCAGCCAAATGGTACATTGAGTTACCTGCAACAACATTCTCTAGTTTTGGGGATCTCGCGACAGTCTTTTTGAATCACTTCCAGCTTCCTGTTCGGTATGATGCTGGAACAGACCTTTTGTCTACTTTTAGGAAAAATAAAGCCACTCATTTATCTGACCACATTTAGGAGTGGCGAAGACAGAAGAGGCTCATTAAGGCTAACATACCTCCAAAGTTCCTTCTTGAGTGGTATTTGAAATCACTCCTTCCTTATATTTCTAAGGAAGTATCTACATCTGGAGTATCTAATGAGGAAGAAGCCATCCTACGGACTCAGCAGTTAGACCTCGTTTATGCACAATCTGGGTTATTGTATGAGATCATACCTGATGCACCGCGATCGAATACCGATCCGAGTAGACCGAAACCTGGACCACATGCGCACGACATAGTGGGTTCAGTTGACTCTGCAGCTTTCGAAGCACTGACCAAACAGGTTCATGCCTTATCAGTCAAACAATCGACTGCAGATGTTTCTTCCGTCACAACCTCTCCTTCTACTTCTGAGCCTGTCAACCAAGTTCAGAACAATCTAAAGGGCCCTTGGCAGCCCAATAACAAAAAGAAGGGAAAGAAAGGAGAGGGGAACCAACAAAAGCCCAAAAAAGACAATGCCGAAGAGGGTAACAAAGAGGAAAAGAAGGTTAAGTTCCCTTGTAAACTTTGCAAGCAGAACCACCTTACTCACCAATGCCCTCTACTTGAAGAAGCCCAGAAGCTCTTAAGAGAAAAGAAACCTGCCATCCTGAAAGATCCATTCCCTAAAGGGAAAGGCTCAACTTCTAGCACCTCAAAAACTGGGGGCACTACACATGCTACGGTTGATCAAACGTTCATTAACATGGTTAATTCGGATGCACTCTTGCAAACTAGAGCCAGGAACTAGACCCTGGAAGCACAGAAAAAGGATAAGGAGATTCCAGAATCCTCCACGCCACTCTACATACCTGTGGACCCAATGCCCAATATCCCGAAAGGTGTCTTGAAACGGGCATCGCACAATCCCAACACACGGGCTGCTTCCAACTACAATGTGGTTGAAGATTTATCCCAGAACCCTTGTGCCATGTCTACTTTAGAAGTCTTGCAAAGTTGTCCTTTACAACGGAATGCACTTCTGGCAGCCATTGGGAGTATGGAATCCTCTAACATGTCTGCGCGATTTGATATGACTGACGTCAAATATCGGTTGCCCTACCACATTTCCCTTCAGATTGAAGTCATTCATGGTCCAATGACCATCAGACGAGCTGTTGTAGATGAGGGTGCGTCAACTTACGTAATGTCAATTTCCTGTTGGAAAGCTCTAGGTTCTCCTGCATTAGCCCCTTCTAACACACTGCTTACTGCATTTGATGGCAGAACTTTCCGTCCACATGGGGTTTTGCCATCATTTTATGTCACTTTTGCTAGTAAGATAGTTGCATTTGAAGTAGAAGTTCTGGACGCTCCGCTTGATTACAATATGTTATTGGGCAGGAGTTGGACATATGCCATGCGAGCTATTGCATCAGTAGTTTTTCGAGTTGTTATGTTCCCACTTGAAGGTAATATCGTTACAGTCGATCAACTTTCTTTCACTCAGAGAAACAACCAGACTTCTTCGGAAACTACAGTTCCATTGATTGATCAAACCACCCCGGTTGTTGAGAGTTTAGGAGTAGGACTTTACGGGTCACTAATTGGTACTTTTGACCTACCGGCTCCTACCTTATTCGTTGGTACTGAGGGATGTTCATCGTCTGAAACTTCCATAACAACTGATTCTGAATTTCTCTCAACTAATACAAACCCCTCCGTACCCACCCCTGTTGTAGAAGTTACCCACTTGGATTCTTATCAAACTACAACAGAACATATGTCGACTCCATTGGTGTCTGTCGAGTCAAACATAGATTGTGCCACTACTCAGACATCAGACCCGATCCACTCTCTTGATAGTTCAAATACTACTCTACCTTCTGAGGAGGAAATGTTAGAAGCCATGATTGACCCGGACCATCCTCGTGAACATATAGATCCCGGGTCCTTCTTGTTTCCTTTTCTTAACTTGTTAGAGAGAGGTGAATTTTGTCCAACACCCAGTGAAAATATTAATTCCACTTCTCCACAAATTGGTCTTGTTGAAGGGAATAGATTGCTTACCTCACTGGTGAACATTTTCACTGGGTTCAATGGAAACATTCTTTTTGAAACGGGCTGTTATCTCGACGAGATCATTCCGTATACCAATCTTTTCCGTGATTTCCATAACACCTTTGCTCGGCCTCACGAGGAGGATCCAGGCATTGACCCTACCTGAAGAAGTATTATGCTTAGGCTGAAGTACTTTTTCTTGTAACATAGCTATATATTTTTGTAAAGCTAATTTTGTTATGCTCGTTAGGTAATCTTATGTGTGTTTTTCATTTCGTGTACTAGATGTTAACCCAACACTTCTTAGGATTTGCTGACGGCGCCAGTCGCCACACCTGTCAGCTGGCTACAGCAGCTTGGGTCATTTATTCACCCGCTGGGCAACTTATCTCTTCGGGGGGGGTTTGTTTGGGTCCCACCACGAATAATGTGGCTGAATACAGTGCAGTTATAGAACTTCTCCGAGATGCTCTCAGTCATGGCATTTCACATTTGGAGGTAAGGCTTGACTCACAATTAATTGTATTTTAGTTAACAGGTGTCTATCAGATTAGGGATCCTGGATTGCTACGTCAGTTTCTACGAGTTAGACTATTGGAAAGACATTTTCATTCTATCATATATGAACACATTCCAAGAAGTTTAAACACATTAGCTGATTCATTAGCAAACTATGTGTTAGACTGGCATTTGCATCATACACCTTCATAAACAACATTACACACATAAAATTCAAACACATGTAAATAACCGATACTGTATATAGCCGATACTGTATCAAAAAATATATGAGTTTTGAGTCACAAGTCTATCGAGTCAAGTCATAAAAGTACAAAACTGGGCATAGTAGCCTCAAAAATATATACATAGAATATATCCTTCTCCTATGGAGAAGGAGGGACGTCATCATCATCTACTGCATTGCGATAGCATATGACTAGCCTAGCGATCTTCCGTAGCACCCTAAGCCATGCTGGGGGCACCCCAACAACATCTTCCTGCATATCAACAGGTATCTGATCCAAACGGCATGCAGGAACTTCATGAGTCAACCGACTTATTTTTCTCTCTAGGGTTCCCAACATAGCATCTGCTGCAGTAATATCAGTTGGCCTCACAAAGATGGTAGGATGTCCCTCAGGACGAACAGGCCCAACATCTGCATATGACACTTGATTAGAACTTCAAAATTCATTCATAAAAATCAAATACTTTAAAAAGTTTGAAAAAATTAAATAAACCCTCAAAATTTAAACATACCAATATCTCCCCAGGCTCCACCTGGAGGAAGCACCAGTTCTGGATCATGACGGAAATCCAATCCAGCATATGGAAACTGCTCGAAAGTGGGCACTTGCCTCTCCCACCACCCCCAGAAATCATCAGTATGATAACAATAGTGACTTTCCCCACCACCCTGGCAGAAGAATATGTCACCCCAACGGCCAAGTCTGGGCTCACGGGGGTTAACCTGAGGTAGAGGCATCCCCAAACTGATAGCAGGCATCCTCTCAAAGAAGAAAGTACACAAAATACTACCATACCCAAAATTCTTCATTGTGTCGGATTTGCAACCTGTCAATTGAGATTTCATGTTTGCCAGTAAACTAGTACACCAATCATAGACATGACCGTGTAAGCATTGTACACCAACAAACATAGAGTGCCTGGAAGCTAGGTGTTGTGAAGCACTACCTGCCACTCGGTTGATCATGCTCACTATCACTTTCAACAGGAGGCCTTCAATAGTCGAAATCAAGACTTGGCTTCCCGATTTATCAGCTCCGGTAATACAATATGTATTCACGTACTCTTGCACTGATCTTACACCTGTTCGAGAAGACCCTTTTAGATTAATTACATCTCCTCTCCATGAGAGACCAGTAATAAAATATATGTCATCAACTGTAAGCTCTAGAGTTTTCCCACGGATGGCAAAAGTATTGGTATCCACATCCCAATACTGAATAAGTCTTCGAAACAGTTTGTTTAAAGCCCTCATGTTTACAGTTCGGTAAAACTTCAACAAACCGCATCTTCGGAGAGCGTGGAGGGTGGCCGGATCTTGCATGGCCAACCTATCCATGTCTTCATGCTCCCTCTCCCTCCATTGAAGGACCATCCTGCACAAAAATTGCAAATTTTTGAGTCTCGGCACTTGTATTAAGGTTTTCAAGTATGAGCGCTACTGTGTATACTACATATTCACATATGGGCGCTACTCTGTTTGAGCACAGTAGTGCCCATCGCGTTTACATGCTACTGTTATGGTTATACAGTAGTGCCCGCGCAGCAACGCTTGTGAGCATCACGTTGCAAGCCATTTTTTGCTCAAAAATTGAAAAATAAACCATGAAAATGCAAGTAGAGTGAATTTTAACTTACTTGGTGGAGGAAGTTTGATGTTTGGATGCTCGGTTCGATCGCAACGGAGATTTGAAATTTGCAAAAGGTTGCCCCAATCTTTGCCCTACAAAACAAATTGAAAATTGATTTTTTAAAATGAATTATATATATATATTGGATTTTGATTTTTACCCACAATTGTTAATTTTCTATAGTTTCAAAACTTTTAAAAAATCCCTAAGTAATCAATTGAAACATACAATAGGGTATAATACTAATCCAAGATCAATGTTCATTTAATTTTTGTCGGATTCGTCTCCTAAGTTTCAAAATTCTTGATGATAGACCTTTGTCAACTAGCTAAATATTTCAAATTCACATATCATTCGAGATTTTTGCTGCATCGACTAATATTTTGTTGAAGACTTAGTTTTGGCAGAGTATGAAGATATGATCCTAGAAGTTGACCTTTAAGTCATTTTAAGCTCTTGTTTGGACTATCTAAACCTAAACAAGATTGTCGAGCAAGCTTGTCCTCTTCGAGCTCGTTAAAGTAATCAAAGGCTCATCCACTCAGGTATAGAATTACCCCTTTTCCGGGCCTAGGTGGATTAACTACGGAAAAGGTATACTCTAGGTATACTTCTGTATGCACTAGAATAGTTCTTCTTCCATTGTTTTACACTTTTTTGGGGGAGGAGACTAACTGTACGAAAAAGGACCTTTTGGATCCTTTCTTTAGGGATTTTCAGGCTCTCTAAACATGAAAATACCAAGCGAGCATTCACCTACTCGGGCTCGATGTGAAATCCACGAGAGGGTAAGTAGAGGACTGTTTAAGTTTTTCAACTCTATAAACAAGAAAACACCGCCGAGCACAGACCAATCTGGGCTCGATATAAAATCACAGATAGGTGAAAAGAGGATTGTTTAAGTTTTTCAGACTCTATAAACAGGAAAACACCGGCGAGCATTAATCTGCTTGGGCTCGATATTAAAATCCACGAGCAGATATATGGAGTTATTGTTTAAGTTTTTCAGACTCCTTAAAATTGAAAACACCGGCGAGCAAGAACAGATCTCGACTCGATATTAAAATCCAGAGATCAGTACTATAGAGTAATCTTCTATCTCTTCTTCGAACTCTATAAATAATGAAGAAGGTCCTGAGTCTTCCTCCAATGGGCTCGTTAAACTTTTTACATGGTTGGATCTATGATCCAGGTGGATATCGGTGGCGGCCCACCTCTTCCAACTGGCTCAAAACAGTCTTCTGGCAATTTTGGTAGATTACTATTTTTAGCAGTTTTTCGGGTCCTGAACTTTCGAAGCCATTTTGAGGCCCTAAACGACATTTTTTGGCGATTTGGGGGACCAAATGGTTGCCAGCGGAATTCATTTGGATCCAGTCGAAAGTTGTAAATCTTGGATAGACCTTTCCAACAAGCTACCGAGCGCCCCAAACGGAGATCGTATGCAAAAGTTATGACCCCGGGAAGTTGATGTACTAACTTACCCAAACGGGGCCCACATGACTTTTGGCGCTTCATCTCCTAGGGTTAGGTTTTTGGATGTTTGGGATTCTTTCCCTCATGCTTATGATAAATAGGCCCCTTCGGCCTCTCTTTGTATTCATCTTGGCACGAATGAGCATAGCGGCCACATCTCTTCTCAGAGATAGCTACTACCATTCCAGCTAGTGTATTTTACAGTCTGTTCTATTTCCGCTATTTAATAGAATATGTGTTTACTGTATCACTGTGTTATTTGCAATACATCTCTGTGTATGATTCTGTATATGCTATCTTTTGTTTCGTTCCCACATAAATCCGGATCAGTGGTATCAGAGCAGTCTGCTCTTTGATTGTTTCTCGGTGCATGTCCCCGACGAGGTCAGGATACAGAGAGTTGGGTCTCGAACTAGTTTCACTTGGGGAACACCACTCTCGCCGCCCCAAACGGCCTCCCATGGCGGAAGAAAAGAGAGACGATGGAGCAGTAGATCCTATCAAGTTGTTGCTCGAGGAAGCCCTCGCGCGACAGAGGAACGAGATGATGGATAATTTCGCCCAGATCCTTCAACGCATGCCAACAGCGGCAAATGCACCCTCAACGAGCAGCCATTTCGGAGATACGACTCCCTTCAAGGTACAAGTTAATTTTGATATCCCTTTATTTGAAGGCCAAATCGATGCCGATGCCCTAGATAAATGGTTGAATCTACTAGAAGGTTATTTCTCTGTCCACCAATTTTCCGACAGGGAAAAGATCATCTTTGCGCTCCTTAAGGCCGTCCCCCATGTCAAAAATTGGTGGGAAACTTATTGTGAGCAAAACTCATCAGACGAGTCTGGATTGTTTGAATATTCCAATCCCACTTGGGCCTCTTTTATAGATGCCGTCAAGGAACAATATTACCCTGTTGGAAACTATGATGACCAGTACACAAAATGGACCATTCTGCATCAAGAGAGGGACCAAACGGTGTTGGAGTACACCAACAAATTTCATACCTTGCGCACAAAGCTAGGTATCAAGGACTCCGAGCGGCACCTAGTACTGAAATATCGCAGTGGCCTACACCGGCACATCCGAACAGAGATGGATTTCCTGGAAATATCTTCACTCGGATCCGCCTATCGATATGCTGTCAAAATTGAGAAGAAATTTCAGCAAAAGAACAAGCGTGACTTCGGACCTGCACAGAAGCAGGGCAAGGGAAACTTTGGCTCACAGAGCACAGTGCAGGAAAAGGACAACCAGTCCCAACCACAGGCGAAGAAGGGTAAATAAAAGACAAAGAAGGACACCGGGAAGTGGTGCGAGTTCCACAAAAGCCCCTGGCACAACACTGATGATTGTCGCTCAAAACAGTCATTGGTGGCTGAGATCAAAGCTTCAGAATCAGATCCCAGTTCCGATTCTGACTCGGAACCTAATTTCACAGCCGCGCGAAAAGGGAAGCAAATCATTGATGCAGAACCCAGTGCCGTTGTTGCCACCACACAGATTCAGCCAGAGGAGCCTGAAGAGTCGGAGGCAGAGGAGCGCCTTTTCCACTCGCAGATGTGGGTGAAGGGAATTCCCCTACACTTTGTTGTGGACAGCGGCAGCCAGAAGAACCTGATCTCAGAAGAAGTCATCAAGAGATTGGATCTACCCATAACACCACATCCACAACCATACACCATTGGATGGCTAAGCCAAGGACGAAGGATCCGCGTCAATCACCAATGTCGCCTACCATATGGCATCAAGCCCTTCAAAGATGAGGTATTATGTGATGTGGCCCCACTCGAAGTATGTGATGTTCTCTTAGGACAGCCATATATGTGGAAGCGTCATGCTGTGTATGAATCCCGACCTCGCAGTGTCATTGTCACTTTGGGAGGACAACTCTATCGGATACCAGAGACAGTTTCACCTACCCCAACCAAGCAGGGAAGGAAGATAATCTCCCACACTGGGAAATTTTCCCTATTCGCAATTGCCACTAAAGGTGTACATCAGATCGCAGAGACATCCACAACCTCTGCAGATTATCCTTCTACTCAGCAGAAACAAGAAGAACACAAATTCAGTGCCGCATCGCCTATTCGGGTACCTCTACAGTGCAAGGCCACGCATTCAAGGCACTCCTCCAAAAAGAAACCATCCACACCGGTGCATACCAAGGATACCACAACAACCAAACAACTCCAGCGCATCCATCAACAACAATTACAGCCCTCTGAAGATGTCAAAGTAAGGCAACCTTTCCACTTCAGCAAATGTCGCACCAAGAGCTCAATTCGACACACAACTCGACATATGATAAGGGATTTAACGCAATGGAGACCATTGCTTCCTAAGGAGGGAGGATTGATCCAGGTGGATATCGGTGGCGGCCCACCTCTTCCAACTGGCTCAAAACAGTCTTCTGGCAATTTTGGTAGATTACTATTTTTAGCAGTTTTTCGGGTCCTGAACTTCCGAAGCCATTTTGAGGCCCTAAACGACATTTTTTGGCGATTTGGGGGACCAAATGGTTGCCAGCGGCATTCATTTGGGCCCAGTCGAAAGTTGTAAATCTCGGATAGACCTTTCCAACAAGCTACCGAGCGCCCCAAACGGAGATCGTATGCAAAAGTTACGACCCCGGGAAGTTGATGTACTAACTTACCCAAACGGGGCCCACATGACTTTTGGCGCTTCATCTCCTAGGGTTAGGTTTTTGGATGTTTGGGATTCTTTCCCTCATGCTTATGATAAATAGGCCCCTTCGGCCTCTCTTTGTATTCATCTTGGCACGAATGAGCATAGCGGCCACATCTCTTCTCAGAGATAGCTACCACCATTCCAGCTAGTGTATTTTACAGTCTGTTCTATTTCCGCTATTTAATAGAATATGTGTTTACTGTATCACTGTGTTATTTGCAATACATCTCTGTGTATGATTCTGTATATGCTATCTTTTGTTTCGTTCCCACATAAATCCGGATCAATCTATTGAGTTTTCATTCTTTCTTGGACTCATTAAAACAACAAGAAAGGTATTATTTTATCTAAAAAGAATAAGGAATGGGAAAGACATATCTTATCTTCATTGTCAAAGGAAGTTCAGTCAAGTTCTATCCTTGAACACAGCACCTACTTGAGTTTATCTTGTCGGTTGGGTTTAGTTTTTGACCTCAGGGTGAACCTTTCCTCTGAGTTATTTACTCCTCCGATTGGTTATTCTTCCAACCATATGGAGAGTCTGCTAATGTCTCTTACATTTCAGACTTATTATTTACCCCATTATGTCAGAAACTGCCTCAGTCACTTCGTGTCGTGCTCAATGTTCAAGGATATACCCTGTGCCGACCATTATGCAGTTTACTTTGACCTCATGTGCCAGCCTTCGTAGTGTCATTCTTGTTACATATTATTTCATATCAGCTCTTATTTGTTGAGTGTTCCTTGAGTTGGATGATGGAGGATGCCTTAAGGCCTCCCTTCCAACGAACTTCTTCCCATCGACATCAACTCATTATTCTGGGATTGAAGTTTAGAGTTTCGGTTAGTACCTTGGAGATTGCAGTCACCAGTGGCAATTTTCCTTGCTGTTGAATGATGAGAATACATCAATGTCTCTTCTTCGACAGGATTCCCAAGTGTTTGACTCCAAGTCCATCTATTCACATTTGGTGAATCGTACTTGGTACCTTGGACCCCATCATCATTATCGGTGGAAGTCCTCGTGTTTGTTAACGGTATACATCAATGATCGGTAATCAAATGATACCCCCCATGTTCGACTGTCAGCTCATCTATTCACATGGTTAGGGTTTGTACCTAGAGTTGTTTTGGATGAAGACCTTGGGATTTTGGATGACATCACCTCATTTTGTTATCACCCAAGTTGCGCAAGACTGAGCCTCACTTATATTCGGCTCTCCATGAGACATAGATCCAGTTTGTTGTTATGGATATGATCTCTCAGTTTGACATGGATCCACGCTTGTATTCCAAGTGGCCATGCTTTATATACATCTCCTTATTATGTATCGGAGATCATGTTGTATCACACCGCACATCTCTATGATGTCAACAATGTAATTGCTAGCTGAACTTGATCTTTGTTGCAGGTGTTCTTGTGACTTGTTACCTGTGGTTCTTTGCTCTTCCTCTGGCTTTGGATTATAATGTATTTCGTCCATCGTTTCCCTCTGACCTCACACATTAGGGGGCATCTGTTATAGGTTAAACTTGCACCTCTCCGTCCGTGATCACCTTGAGCTGTTGATCACACAAAAGGACAACTTGGGTGGAGGAGCATTTTGACCTTAGATGATACTTTGACTCACTCCATTTCCTGACATTACTAGAAAAACCCAAAAAATATCATTTTGAGATATGAGCGCTACTCTACTCAAAGAGACTAGTGCCCATATGCTACTCCAGTGTATAATAGTAGCGCCCATATCCTAATATATGCTACTCCTTCTCAACATAGTAGCGCTCAGAATTTTAAACTCAATGAGCGCTAGTTGATAAGAACTAAAGTAGTGCCCTATACGCTACTTCACTGAACAAGAGTCGCGTACATCTTAAATGATGGTTAAAAAATAAATTAATTTCTCGAGGAGGATTAGTTGCTGGTAGTTTCCCAACTTCCCCAACTTCCTCCATAACCATACATCGACCTGAACTACTTCTCTAATCCTTTAAATACAAAGAAGACTAAAGAGAAAGGTTAGATGGATTAATAGAGAAACCTTGAGACATAGAGAGAAGCTTGCATTGGAGAAGTTGATACTGAAGATATCCAAGCCAGAGAAGAGCCAGAGCCCAGAATCAAGTTGCAGGAACCTGTCACATGATCAGGTATACTTGTACATCATTTTACTTTTGACAATAAAGGTGGAAGTGTCTTTCTTGTTCCAACTTAAATGTGTTCTGAAATGACATCTTAATTTGGATCTGTTTGGTCAAGATTGAATGTTAAACATTGTTTTTTTTTCTTTCAAGATTTATATATTGTCCAAAACGCTTTGATAAAGGTATTGTTATTGTAGGTTACTGAAAGGAAGGTGGATTTGAAGGTTGAACATAAGGTCAAGTAAAAGCTAGGATCGAACTTCGATTGAAAGGTGTGTTCTCAAGATCCATAACTTATTTCTTTTCATAAATATTTCTGTAATATCATCAATACACTTACCTGTCACCCCAACCAAGTTGATAGCATTAGTTTCCTTGCTATAGGGTAGATTTGCCCGCCAACAGATAAAATTCAGGATCACTATCATATAGTTGAGGCCACTCGGAGGTCTCGTGGCCACAAGATTTGAGCACCATAGTCAATGCTACTACTAGAGGTCGACTAAGGAAAGCAATGACTCAATTGGTGTTTCCCTTCTTATATTTAATGTTCAAGTGAAATTGATGCAAGTATGTGGACTACTTTTGATGATGGTCATTTTGTAACTTTCCTTGCGTTTGCACGAACTGCGGGGGCTTGTGATCAGTGTGCATGACCATCTCTTCGCTTAAGATGTAATGCTTCCATTGGCGACAACATTAGACAACGGAATACATTTCCTTGTCATAGTTGGGGTATTTGTAGACTACATCTGAAATATGTCACTATCATACGCCATTGGATGGCCATGCTGAGTGAGGACTGTGCCAACATAGTATGAAGCTTCTATATCAATTTCAAAGGGTTGTTGCAATTCTGTTAAGGTGAGGAAGGTAGATGAACATAAGCATTGCTTGAGTTCCTCAAATGCTTTTTGTTGTGGTTTGGATCAAACAAACTTCACCTTACAACCACCTTTGGTTACCTAGATAAGGTCCCAAGCAATATTAGAGAATCCAACACAAACTTGCAATAGAATTTGATAAGGCCTAGGAAGCTGCAAAGCTCTGTGAGAGTTGTCGGGGTTGTCCAGTCGTGAATGTCTTGGATCTTGGTTGGATCCACATGCAAACCATGTCCGTCCATGATGTATTCCAGATACTGAATCGCTCCATGTCAAATGAGCACTTCTCTATATTGGCATATAACTTGTGTTGTCCCAAGGTGCTGACGACCCGATGGATATGCTAGATGTCATCTAGATATATCACCACAAAAGAATAACTGAATCGATGGAGAATATCATCCATCATCCTCATTAAAGTTGTTGGATCATTAGTCAAGCCAAAATGCATGACCAACCACTCAAAAAGGCCTTCTTGAGATTTGAAGGTGAGTCCTCCAGACATCAATTTGTTCAATTGGCACCTAATGATATCCAGACTTCATATCAATATTGTTGAAATATTTAACACCCTTGAGTTGGTCAAGAATTTCATCGTTCTAGGGAATGGGATACCGATTCCAAACTATGATTTTGTTTAGAGATCTGTAATCGATACAGATTCACCATGTCCCATGTTTATTCTGTACCAACACAATTGGACTCCCACAAGGTGAGGATCTAGGTTGAATATTCCATTTATAGATTAATTCTTGAATCTAACATTTGATTTCTTCATTTTCCATGATGGAACGCCTATATATTGTACGATTAGGTAAAGTCAACCTAGGTATCAAATCAATGGAATGCTTGACCAGGAAATGTATTGGAACCCCGATAGGTGTGGCGAATATGTCTCTGTATGTTTCCATGATCTTGTCCACCTATTTCTAATGTGTAGAGGGATCCCATGTAGAGGTAGTGGAAGTTGTTGTGATAATTCACTTACCCTCAAAATGAATCATGAAAAGGACATTTTTCCTGGTTGAGGAGATAACCTTTCTACACTTCTTAGTTGTAAAGAGAGACAATACAATGGTGCGATTTGTTTTTGGTATATTGTAGAGTTGCTTTAACAAAGTAAAAATGGCACTACGAGGCCTAGATTCATACACATGATGATGTTTCCACATATATGGTTGTCCTAAAACAACATCACAAACTTCAATTGAAGCAACATCGCACATCACCTCATATTTAAAGGACTTGATGTTGCAAAGTAGGTGGCATTGTTGATTTATGTGGATTTCCTGTCCCTGGATGAGCCACCCAATGTTGTAGGGTTTTGGGTGTGGTGTCATTGGAAACTTCAATTGTTTGACGACCTCTATTGAAATCAGTTTCTTTTGGCTTCCACTTTCAACAATTAAATGTAGTGCAGTTCCCTTGACCCACATTTGTGAGTGGAAAAGGTGTTCTCCTTCCTATGACTCCTCTAGATCATTGAAATAGACCTTTGTGGTAGCGATGGTAACACTAGGTTCTACATCAATGATCTGCTTTCCCTTGCATGCAACTGGGACACTATGTTTGAATCCTTGATCTTGACCACCAATGACTACTATGAGTGGAATTCATTAGTGTTGTGCCAGGGTCTCTTATGGAAGTGTTGGTTGTGGAGCCAGATCTTCCAGTCTCATAGATGATATTGTCTAAGCCGTGCACCCCGGAGGACTGTACACCCATTCTGCATTTTAGGGGTTCGGGGCAACGCCCCGAAAAAGCGGGTTTGGGAGAAAAACATTTGGGGCTATTTTCGCTAGCTGTTTTGCGGGCCCATGGTTTTGGGTATCTTGTGGTATTTTTCCCATTGTATTTTCCCTATAAAAGAAAGACATTGTAATATGTCTAGGGTTGATGTATTAGGTTTTATGCATTGTAAATATCTCTAAGATCAGGAGAGAGACAATGAGACAGTGAAGAGAAAGTGCAGCGGTTGTACTGTAGGTTGTATCCATTCACCTTGCTGGACGGTAATAATAATAAGGACTGGAAAATTCAGTGTGGACGTAGCCCAAGTTGGGTGAACCACGATATATCTGTGTCTCTCTTGTAATGTGTATGTGTGATTATATTTGCATTTCTGTTTATTGTTATTGCTCTGCGATCCTGTTTTTCTAACAATTGTTATCAGAGCCAAAGGTCTATTTGGCAGATAAACCCACAGGAAGCTAGGGTTTCTGGTTCAAGTGGGAGCAATGGCGGAAGAAGGAAAGTTTAAGGTCGAGAAGTTTAACGGCCAAAACTTCCAGTTATGGAATATGCAAATGGAGGACTATCTGTACCAGAAGGATCTATTCCTACCGTTGGGAGGAAGAGCAAAGCATCCGGTGGCTATGAAGGATGAAGAATGGGAGGTTCTTGACATAAAGGCTCTGGGAACAATACGGCTGAGCCTGGCTTCATTGGTGGATTTCAATATCTCAAAAGAAACGAAAATGGAGGGGTTGATGAGCGCATTGAATAAGCTGTATGAAAAACCCTCGGACTCCAACAAGGTATTTCTAATGAAGCGTTTATTAAATATGAATATTGTTCGGATATCCACATCATCTTTTTCAGGATCTTGCATGCAATTAGGGTTTGCATGCAAATTCTAGGGTTTGCATGCATTTTGCATGCATCCCAGTCACCAGGTTGATGCCTCCAGCACCTTAGCCACCTTATTCTAGCACCCGGGAGCCACTTACTTCAGAGTTTTAGTCCTCCTAGTTTGGAAGGCGCCCACTTCTCACCTACTGCCAGAGAAGGGTGTACTTCTTCACCTACCACTGCAGTTCCACTTCAGTTACATTCAGTTAGATCCGATTCTCCCTGATTTGAGGCTAGTTTCACTCCCGACTGACTGTTTCACTTCCGTTGGACCTCCAGATTGACTAGATGACTTGTTCTGACTTCAGTTAGCCTCCCATGCGCCCCCCACTGAGTCTCCTTCCCTTAATCAGTGCTACACACTTCAGTTACACTTGTTACACTCAGTTAGACTCAGATTGACACCTGGATGACTGGTTCTTGTGCATTGATGAGCACCACCGATTGATGATGAGGACTCCTAGTTGGAGTCAAGCTACTCCATTCAGTGATTCGAATGGCCTACTTAGTCAATTCGAATTGCTCACTCACATAGTCAGATTGTATTGTAATTCATTCACCCTTTCTGGGATATTGAGCACTGCTGCATGTTTTGCACAGTTTTACACCATATTTTCTATATTCATCTGTTGTGATTGATTTACTTGTTCATTAGATCTGTTGTGACTAATTTTACATGGTATCAGAGCCATGACAGGGACAAGATTTCTTTTCTACGGGTGTTCTACATGAAGAGAGAGCAATCTTTGCTCACCAATATATTTCAGCAGCGGCATGCAAAATCTCATGTGCATTCGCTCATGTGCATGCAAGGCTGAAAACATAGTGTTTGTTTGTGTGTGATTTGCAGGTTTCTTACTTCTTCCATGTGCATTCGCTAATGCAAAGATGGAGACTTCTTCTGCACAAAATATTCTTACTCCATTCAACTATGATGAATGGAAACCAAAGATGATTGCATTCTTGAAGAGACAATGTCTTTTTGATATGTGCATTGGTAATACAAGAGATTTTGATTCCGATGAAGAGGAGAATGATTGGCTCAATGATTGTGATAGAGCTTTTGGAGCAATGTGTCTTGCTATGTCTCCTTGTATGCGCTACCTCAGTAATACTGCTGAAAATCCAAGTGATCTATGGGTCCAACTTGACAGAGAATTTGGAAAGCAGGAAGAAGAGGATCATGCTAGCCTTTTGGAGAACAAGCCCAGTGAGATCTCCTTATGTGTTCTTTCCGATCATGTGTTGGCCTCAACAATTGTTCAAGATGAAGAAGATACTGTAGATTCAACACTCATTCTCTCAAAGTCTTCTATTTCGAATTTTGAGCAAGATAAACAAGATCATACTCTAGATTCCGAAGAGGTTCTTGAATCCTCTCTTTCACATGAGTTTGTCGGCATGCGGAATAATGATCTACTTGATGTTTTGGAGGTAAAATCTGATTTTGGAGGTGAAGCATTCGCCCTCCTTGATTGCATGCCTTCTATAAACTTATGTTCTATCATTTGCAAAGTTTCTCAAAGTTTTAATGAAGATGAAGAGCACTACCATTCGCTTGAGTTCAATTCTCATGCACGTTTTGCTGATTTTGGTTTTGATCTCACCCTTGTTGGTTCAAAGGAGATCTCAAGAAACCATTCATCTATTTTTGGAGCTGATTTAACTTCTATTGATAAGAAGTTCAAATTTCAACATCTATTTGATCCGATTGGAGATATTCCTACCTCACTTGGTTCGAATCACAGGTTCCAGGATCATCCTCATATTTTCAGATTTGTTCTCACCATTTTCGGTATGAAGAGCAAGTTCATAAAGTCTCCACATTCGCTTGCATCCACTGATGGAGAATTCAAGCACATGTTTTTGGAGCATGATCCATTTACTCCCAAGAGTAAGATACCTCCAGACATATCTACTTGATTTTGGAGCAGTTAAATAATTTGGTGTACTACAATCTATTTTGAGGGGGGGTATTTTTCCCATGAGGTTTTCCCCGTTTCCTCGGTTTATTGACTGTTATTAGTTTTGGATTATTGTATTGGGGTGACCTTTGGTCTTAGTTACCAGGGCCCCACATTATTTTTTGCACGTCATAGTCTAGCTTGAGGGGGGATGTTCGGATATCCAAATCATCTTTTTCAGGATCTTGCATGCAATTAGGGTTTGCATGCATCCCAGTCACCAGGTTGATGCCTCCAGCACCTTAGCCACCTTATTCTAGCACCCGGGAGCCACTTACTTCAGATTTTTATCCCTCCTAGTCTGGAAGGCGCCCACTTCTCACCTACTGCCAGAGAAGGGCGTACTTCTTCACCTACCACTGCAGTTCCACTTTAGTTACATTCAGTTAGATCCGATTCTCCCTGATTTGAGGCTAGTTTCACTCTCGACTGACTGTTTCACTTCCGTTGGACCTCCAGATTGACTAGATGACTTGTTCTAACTTCAGTTAGCCTCCCATGCGCCCCCCACTGAGGCTCCTTCCCTTAATCAGTGCTACACACTTCAGTTACACTTGTTACACTCAGTTAGACTCAGATTGACACCTGGATGACTGGTTCTTGTGCATTGATGAGCACCACCGATTGATGATGACGACTCCTAGTTGGAGTCAAGCTACTCCATTCAGGGATTCGAATGGCCTACTTAGTCAATTCGAATTGCTCACTCACATAGTCAGATTGTATTGTAATTCATTCACCCTTTCTGGGATATTGAGCACTGCTGCATGTTTTGCACAGTTTTACACCATATTTTCTATATTCATCTGTTGTGATTGATTTACTTGTTCATTAGATCTGCTGTGACTAATTTTACATGGTATCAGAGCCATGACAGGGACAAGATTTCTTTTCTACAGGTGTTCTACATGAAGAGAGAGCAATCTTTGCTCACCAATATATTTCAGCAGCGGCATGCAAAATCTCATGTGCATTCGCTCATGTGCATGCAAGGCTGAAAACATAGTGTTTGTTTGTGTGTGATTTGCAGGTTTCTTACTTCTTCCATGTGCATTCGCTAATGCAAAGATGGAGACTTATTCTTCACAAAATATTCTTACTCCATTCAACTATGATGAATGGAAACCAAAGATGATTGCATTCTTGAAGAGACAATGTCTTTTTGATATGTGCATTAGTAATACAAGAGATTTTGATTCCGATGAAGAGGAGAATGATTGGCTCAATGATTGTGATAGAGCTTTGGAGCAATGTGTCTTGCTATGTCTCCTTGTATGCGCTACCTCAATAATACTGCTGAAAATCTAAGTGATCTATGGGTCCAACTTGACAGAGAATTTGGAAAGCAGGAAGAAGAGGATCATGCTAGCCTTTTGGAGAACAAGCCCAGTGAGATCTCCTTATGTGTTCTTTCCGATCATGTGTTGGCCTCAACAATTGTTCAAGATGAAGAAGAAACTGTAGATTCAACACTCATTCTCTCAAAGTCTTCTATTTCGAATTCTGAGCAAGATAAACAAGATCATACTCTAGATTCCGAAGAGGTTCTTGAATCCTCTCTTTCACATGAGTTTGTCGGCATGCGGAATAATGATCTACTTGATGTTTTGGAGGTAAAATCTGATTTTGGAGGTGAAGCATTCGCCCTCCTTGATTGCATGCCTTCTATAAACTTATGTTCTATCATTTTCAAAGTTTCTCAAAGTTTTAATGAAGATGAAGAGCACTACCATTCGCTTGAGTTCAATTCTCATGCACGTTTTGCTGATTTTGGTTTTGATCTCACCCTTGTTGGTTCAAAGGAGATCTCAAGAAACCATTCATCTATTTTTGGAGCTGATTTAACTTATATTGATAAGAAGTTCAAGTTTCAAGATCTATTTGATCCGATTGGAGATATTCCTACCTCACTTGGTTCGAATCACAGGTTCCAGGATCATCCTCATATTTTCAGATTTGTTCTCACCATTTTCGGTATGAAGAGCAAGTTCATAAAGTCTCCACATTCGCTTGCATCCACTGATGGAGAATTCAAGCACATGTTTTTGGAGCATGATCCATTTACTCCCAAGAGTAAGATACCTCCAGACATATCTACTTGATTTTGGAGCAGTTAAATCTTTTGGTGTACTACAGTGTATTTTGAGGGGGGGTATTTTTCCAATGAGGTTTTCCCCGTTTCCTCGGTTTATTGACTGTTATTAGTTTTGGATTATTGTATTGGGGTGACCTTTGGTCTTAGTTACCAGGGCCCCACATTATTTTTTGCACATCATAGTCTAGCTTGAGGGGGGGTGTTCGGATATCCACATCATCTTTTTCAGGATCTTGCATGCAATTAGGGTTTGCATGCAAATTCTAGGGTTTGCATGCATTTTGCATGCATCCCAGTCACCGGGTTGATGCCTCCAGCACCTTAGCCACCTTATTCTAGCACCCGGGGGCCACTTACTACGGATTTTTAGCCCTCCTAGTCTGGAAGGCGCCCACTTCTCACCTACTGCCAGAGAAGGGCGTACTTCTTCACCTACCACTGCAGTTCCACTTCAGTTACATTCAGTTAGATCCGATTCTCCCTGATTTGAGGCTAGTTTCACTCTCGACTGACTGTTTCACTTCCGTTGGACCTCTAGATTGACTAGATGACTTGTTCTGACTTCTGTTAGCCTCCCATGCGCCCCCCACTGAGGCTCCTTCCCTTAATCAGTGCTACACACTTCAGTTACACTTGTTACACTCAGTTAGACTCAGATTGACACCTGGATGACTGGTTCTTGTGCATTGATGAGCACCACCGATTGATGATGAGGACTCCTAGTTGGAGTCAAGCTACTCCATTCAGTGATTCGAATGGCCTACTTAGTCAATTCGAATTGCTCACTCACATAGTCAGATTGTATTGTAATTCATTCACCCTTTCTGGGATATTGAGCACTGCTGCATGTTTTGCACAGTTTTACACCATATTTTCTATATTCATCTATTGTGATTGATTTACTTGTTCATTAGATCTGATGTGACTAATTTTACATGGTATCAGAGCCATGACAGGGACAAGATTTCTTTTCTACAGGTGTTCTACATGAAGAGAGAGCAATCTTTGCTCACCAATATATTTCAGCAGCGGCATGCAAAATCTCATGTGCATTCGCTCATGTGCATGCAAGGCTGAAAACATAGTGTTTGTTTGTGTGTGATTTGCAGGTTTCTTACTTCTTCCATGTGCATTCGCTAATGCAAAGATGGAGACTTCTTCTGCACAAAATATTCTTACTCCATTCAACTATGATGAATGGAAACCAAAGATGATTGCATTCTTGAAGAGACAATGTCTTTTTGATATGTGCATTGGTAATACAAGAGATTTTGATTCCGATGAAGAGGAGAATGATTGGCTCAATGATTGTGATAGAGCTTTTGGAGCAATGTGTCTTGCTATGTCTCATTGTATGCGCTACCTCAGTAATACTGCTGAAAATCCAAGTGATCTATGGGTCCAACTTGACAGAGAATTTGGAAAGCAGGAAGAAGAGGATCATGCTAGTCTTTTGGAGAACAAGCCCAGTGAGATCTCCTTATGTGTTCTTTCCGATCATGTGTTGGCCTCAACAATTGTTCAAGATGAAGAAGAAACTGTATATTCAACACTCATTCTCTCAAAGTCTTCTATTTCGAATTCTGAGCAATATAAACAAGATCATACTCTAGATTCCGAAGAGGTTCTTGAATCCTCTCTTTCACATGAGTTTGTCGGCATGCGGAATAATGATGTACTTGATGTTTTGGAGGTAAAATATAATTTTGGAGGTGAAGCATTCGCCCTCCTTGATTGCATGCCTTCTATAAACTTATGTTCTATCATTTGCAAAGTTTCTCAAAGTTTTAATGAAGATGAAGAGCACTACCATTCGCTTGAGTTCAATTCTCATGCACGTTTTGCTGATTTTGGTTTTGATCTCACCCTTGTTGGTTCAAAGGAGATCTCAAGAAACCATTCATCTATTTTTGGAGCTGATTTAACTTCTATTGATAAGAAGTTCAAGTTTCAAGATCTATTTGATCCGATTGGAGATATTCCTACCTCACTTGGTTTGAATCACAGGTTCCAGGATCATCCTCATATTTTCAAATTTGTTCTCACCATTTTCGGTATGAAGAGCAAGTTCATAAAGTCTCCACATTCGCTTGCATCCACTGATGGAGAATTCAAGCACATGTTTTTGGAGCATGATCCATTTACTCCCAAGAGTAAGATACCTCCAAACATATCTACTTGATTTTGGAGCAGTTAAATCTTTTGGTGTACTACAGTCTATTTTGAGGGGGGGTATTTTTCCCATGAGGTTTTCCCCGTTTCCTCGGTTTATTGACTGTTATTAGTTTTGGCTTATTGTATTGGGGTGACCTTTGGTCTTAGTTACCAGGGCCCCACATTATTTTTTGCACATCATAGTCTAGCTTGAGGGGGGGTGTTCGGATATCCACATCATCTTTTTCAGGATCTTGCATGCAATTAGGGTTTGCATGCAAATTCTAGGGTTTGCATGCATTTTGCATGCATCCCAGTCACCAGGTTGATGCCTCCAGCACCTTAGCCACCTTATTCTAGCACCCGGGAGCCACTTACTTCATATTTTTAGCCGTCCTAGTCTGGAAGGCGCCCACTTCTCACCTACTGCCAGAGAAGGGCGTACTTCTTCACCTACCACTGCAGTTCCACTTCAGTTACATTCAGTTAGATCCGATTCTCCCTGATTTGAGGCTAGTTTCACTCCCGACTGACTGTTTCACTTCCGTTGGACCTCCAGATTGACTAGATGACTTGTTCTGACTTCAGTTAGCCTCCCATGCGCCCCCCACTGAGGCTCCTTCCCTTAATCAGTGCTACACACTTCAGTTACACTTGTTACACTCAGTTAGACTTAGATTGACACCTGGATGACTGGTTCTTGTGCACTAATGAGCACCACCGATTGATGATGAGGACTCCTAGTTGGAGTCAAGCTACTCCATTCAGTGATTCGAATGGCCTACTTAGTCAATTCGAATTGCTCACTCACATAGTCAGATTGTATTGTAATTCATTCACCCTTTCTGGGATATTGAGCACTGCTGCATGTTTTGCACAGTTTTACACCATATTTTCTATATTCATCTGTTGTGATTGATTTACTTGTTCATTAGATCTGCTGTGTCTAATTTTACAAATATGTCTGAAGGTGGATCTGTTACTGATCATTTAAATGAGTTTAATACAGTTACAAATCAACTAAGTTCTGTAAGTGTGAACTTTGATGATGAGGTTAGGGCTCTTCTAATCTTTTTTTCATTGCCAGAAAGCTGGAATAGCTTGGTCATGGCTATAAGTAACTCTATCTCTGTTTCAAACACCTTGAAATTTGATGATGTTATTGGTGTTATTCTTAGCTAGGAAATGAGAAGAAAAAGCACAGGTGAGACATCAAGGTAATGCGTTGACCATGGAGACCAAGGGAAGACAAAAGGAGAGAGGAAAGAGCCAAGGTAATCATGGGAAGTATAAAATGGGAAGATCCAAGTCAAGACTGGGAAAGATAGAGTGCTGGAACTGTGGAAAGAAAGGAAATCTAAAGAAAGATTGCAGATCTCTAAAGAAGAAAGGACATGCACAGAAGGAAACTACCCAGGAAGCAAATGTAGTAGGTGATGTGTTACAAGATGCTTTGATTCTTGCATTAGATAATACTAGTGATTATTGGGTAGTAGATTCAGGTGCTTCATGTCATGCTACACCCCATAGGAAATACTTTCATGATTATTTTCCAGGTGATTTTGCACATGTTTTATTGGGTGATGATGAGCCATGCAAAATTGTTGGAATGGGTAAGGTATGGATAAAAGTTAAGAATGGAATTCACTATCTGTTAAAATATGTTAGGCATATTCCTGCTATGAAAAGAAATCTGATCTCAACAGGGCAGTTGGGAGATGGTGGATGTCTATCTACATTTAAAGAAAAGTGGTGGAAGATCACTAAAGGATCAATGGTGATAGCAAAAGGAGACAGGGTAGGTACGTTGTATTTATGTCCTCATAATACTGACCAGTCTATCTCTTTAGCTTCCACAGGAACAGATACAGCATTGTGGCATCATAGGCTTGGCCACATGAGTGAGAAGGGGATGCAGATTCTCCACTCAAGGAAGTTGTTGCTAGATTTGAAGCAGGTAAGTTTGTAATTTTGTGAGAACTATGTTTATGGAAAACATAAGAGAGTCAGATTTCTCAGGGTTGGGAAACAGAAGAAGAATGAAAGTTAGAGCTAGTGTATACAGATGTATGGGGACCAGCTTAGGTACAATCTCTTGGTGGATCTCATTATTATGTTACATTCATTGATAATGCAACTAGGAAAACTTGGGTTTATTGCATTAGACAGAAATCTGATGTGTTCGCTACTTTTAAGATGCTTTGGTTGAGAATGAGACAGGAAAAAGGTTGAGGTGTCTCAGATCTGATAATGGAGGTGAGTACTGCGGCAAGGAGTTTGATAGTTACTATTCATATAATGGGATTCGTAGAGAGAAGACAGTCCCAGGGACACCACAAGAAAATGGTGTGTCTAAAAGGATGAACAGAACAATCATGGAACTTGCAAGGTGTATGAGATTGCATGCAGGATTGCCCTTACAGTTTTGGGTGGATGCTGTAAATATTGTTGTTTATTTAATAAACAAAGGACCTTCAAGTGCTTTGGATGGTGGTATTCCAGAGGAATCATGGACAGATAAAAAGGTAAACTACTCATTTCTGAGAACGTTTGGTTGTGATGAATTTGTCCATATTGATAAAGATAATAGAACAAAGCTTGAAGCTAAATCCAAGAAATGTACCTTTATTGGATATGGTGTTGATGAATTTGGTTATCGTTTATGGGATTATGAAAATAACAAAATCATCAAGAGTAGAGATGTGATATTCAATGAAAATGTCATGTATAAAGATCAGTTGCAGGGAAAGAAATAGGAAAAGGAAAACACAGAGTACATAGTACTTGATGAAATTAAAGAAAATGAAGTTCCAAAAGTGCCAGAAAATCAAGAACAACAGCAAGTACCTGAAACTCCTGCAAGTGTAAGAAGATCTACTAGGTTAAGTAGACACCCTAAACAATACTCTCCTTCAATGTATTATTTATTGATGACTGATTCTGGTGAACCAGAATGTTATGAAGAAGCAATGCAGGTGGAAACTAGAAAGAAGTGGGAGCAAGGCATGAATGAGGAGATGGACTCATTGGTAGGAAACCAGACTTGGGATCTAGTTCATTTTTTTGCTAGTAAAAGAACATTGCAGAACAAATGTATTTATAGGTTGAAGGAAGAAGAAGGAGGTAAGAAGCGGTACAAGGCCAGACTTGTTGTAAAGGGGTTTGCACAGAAGAAAGGTATAGACTTTGATGAAATATTTTCTCCTGTTGTTAATATGACTTCAATTAGCACTATTTTAAGTCTAGTGGCGGTAGAAGATTTGCATCTTGAACAGTTAGATATAAAAACAGCTTTTCTCCATGGGGATTTGGAGGAAGAGATATATATGCAGCAACCACAAGGGTATGAGGTCAAAGGGAAGGAGGATTTGGTATGCAGGTTGAAAAAGATCTTGTATGGCTTGAAGCAAGCTCCAAGGCAATGGTATCTAAAATTTGACAGGTTTATGATAGAACAAGGTTATAGTAGATGTCATTCTGACCATTGTGTTTATTTCAAGAAGCTAGACAATGAATTATATATTATCTTGTTATTGTATGTGGATGACATGCTTGTTGCAGGGTCTGACATGCAGGATATAAATGTACTCAAAAGGAAACTAGCTAATTCATTTGCAATGAAGGATTTGGGTGCTGCAAAGAAAATCCTTAGTATTAGAATAACAAGAGACAAGAAAAAATCACAAATTGACATTGTCTCAAGGTGAGTACATACAAAAGGTGTTGGAGAGGTTGAGAATGCAGAATGCAAAACCGGTTAGTACACCTTTGGCCAACCATTTCAGTCTAAGTAAATAAATGTGTCCCAAGACACAGGAAGAGACTGATTACATGTCCAAGATTCCCTATCAATCAGCAGTTGGCAACTTGATGTATGCTATGGTGTGCACAAGACCAAATATTGTACATGCAGTGGGAGTTGTGAGCAGATATATGAATAATCCAGGTAAAGAACATTGGAAGGCAGTATAGTGGATTCTCAAGTATTTGAGAGGTACTACCACTCAGGAATTATGTTTTGGAGGTTTAGACACTCTTCTATAGGGATATGTTGATTTAGATATGGCAGGTGACAAGGATAGCAGGAGGAGCACCACAAGGTATGTGTTTACTATAGGTGGAACAACAGTAAGCTGGATTTCGAAACTGCAGAAGGTTGTTGCACTTTCAACAACAAAAGCAGAGTATGTTGCTATTACAGAGGCTAGTAAAGAGATGATTTGGTTGCAAAGGTTTATGGAGGAAGTGGGTAAGAAGCAGAAGGATAGCAGGTTGTATAGTGACATCCAGAGTGCCATTCATCTTGCAAAGAACTCAGCATTCCATTCCAGGACTAAACATATACAGCTCAAGTACCATTTCATACGATATGTTCTAGAAGATGAATTATTGAAGCTGGAAAAGATACATACTAGCCAAAATACTGCAGACATGTTCACAAAGGTAGTGACCAGAGAGAAACTGAGTTCTTTCTCGGTTTCAGTTGGCCTTCTAGCATGAAGGTGAAGAGGAGAAATTTGCCAAGTCCAAGTCCAGCAAGTGCAGTAGCGGTGGAGTTGTTGTGATCAGTCTCCAAGTGGGAGATTGTTGGTTGTGGAGCCAGATCTTCCAGTCTCATAGATGAGATTTTCTAAGCCGTGCACCCCAGAGGACTGTACACCCATTTTGCATTTTTAGGGGTTAGGGGTTTTGGGGCTGTTTTCGCCGGCTGTTTTGTGGGCCCATGGTTTTGGGTATCTCGTCGTATTTTTCCCATTGTATTTTCCCTATAAAAGAAAGACATTGTAATACGGCTAGGGTTGATGTATTAGGTTTTATGCATTGTAAAGATCTCTAAGATCAGGAGAGAGACTGTGAGACAGTGAAGAGGAAGTGCAACGGTTGTGCTACAAGTTGTATCCCTTCATCTTGCTGGACGGTAATAATAATAAGGACTGGCAAATTCAATGTGGACGTAGCCCAAGTTGGGTGAACCATGATATATCTATGTCTCTCTTGTAATGTGTATGTGTGATTATATTTTCATTTCTGTTTATTGTTATTGCTCTGCGATCCTGCTTTTCTAACAGGAAGTTGCACCATTCCCTGGTGTCCTTATTTGTCTTCTTGTTACCCTTATTTGCTTGTGATTTGGATCGTTTTTACTATGGATGGTTGTACTTACTATGTAATTTTTTTTGTGGCCTAAGGTTTCCCTTTCCTTGCTTCTGCGATGGATTCACAGATCCAAACTCCCGCTTATTCTTTTGCTTAAAATTTTGCTCAATTTTGATAGCATATCAATAAGCGATGCCTAATGATGATATGTCAAGGAACTTCATTTCGATTCACATGTGCCTTTGCATATCGTTGGAATATTTCAAAACCAGGGGCCACTCATAGTCCCTAATACTGAGCTTTGTGTGCAAGGTATGAAAGTTGTTAGTGTACTCTGGCACCATTTGTTCCCTCTCATGTTTCAAAGTGGTCCATTTTGTGTATTGGTATTCATAGCTACCAATGGGATAGTATTGTTTCTTGAGGGATTCCACAAAAGATTCCCATGTGGGCTCGTCCCCAAAAATATCAATCATGTCTATGGTGTTTTTCTCATAATAAGCATCCCACCAATATTTCACAGGGGGAACCACCTCAAGGATAAAAAAAATGATTTTTTTGTATTGGAGAAATTGTGGATAGAGAAATAGCCCTCTAGAAAAATTAACCATTTATCTAGGGAATCATCATCTATATGACCTGAACTACATGAATATAAAAGTTAACTTGTACCTTGAAGGATGTGGATCCTCCAAATTGTCTTCGTATGCTTGACAATCCATCCGATGTTGTCAACATCTGTCAAAGGACTTGGGAGAAACGATCCATCATCTCATTCCTCTATCATGCGAGGGCTTCCTCAAGAAACATATTGATAAGATGTCCCACTCCAACATCTCCTTTTTCCTCAGCCATGGGGGATGGTTTGGGCCATTGATGGTGGTATTCCTCAAGCTGAACTAGTTCAAGGCCCAACTATTTATATTCCAACCTCATCGAGGACATGCATGGAGAAATAATGAAAGAGCATACTGCTCTAATACCATTGATCCAGATTTAAATGTGAGAATAAAATGAAAGAAAATATATAGAACCACATACACAAAAATATTGCGAGGAACGCAGTGATACAATAAACAAAACTTCTATTAAATGGTAGAAATAGATCAGATTGCAAAATAAAGCAACTAGAATGGTGATAGCTTATCTTTGAGAAGATATGTGATGACTACGCTCATTCATGAGAAGCTCAATACAAAAAAGAGGTCAAAAGGTCCTATTTATCATAAGCATAATGGAAAGAACCCTAAAAAAAAAAAACTAACCCTAGGAGACGAACCGTCCGAATGTTTGCATCCATAAGGTGGTTAGTTGAATAGTCATCTTCTCGGGTCATAACTTTTGCATATGATATCTATTTGGGGCACTCGGTAGATCATAGTGGATGAGGCCCAAACAAGAGCCTCTAGTTTTTGTCTGGGCCACTGCGAGCCTGAAAAACATCGCTACGAGCCCAAAAAACATTGTTTAGGGCCTCAAATGGCCCGAGAAGTCCAGGACCCAAAAAATCATAGATAGACTACTAGAAAATTTCCAACATGAAAGACTATTTTGAGTTAGTGGAATAGGTGAGTGTCCACTTATATCCATCTGGATCACAAAATCATTCGAGGAGCTACAAGTATGTCAAGAATTTGTTGTAGTAGTAAAGGGCACATGTGGCCAACAAGAAAAACATACAAACAAAGGTGATTTCATCACCCTAAAACTCTAATTTTTTATGGAATAGAGTGGCATATTGTTGAAGTAGCAAGTATAACTTATGTATGAATTAAGTATTGCTACTTGGGTGATAATATTGTAGATAATGATCTATTATGTAATTGGCAGAAAGGCCATGAAAGATATGAGTTAAGCTATGAAGAGGAATGGAGAGGAAGAAATTCCTTTACTCTTCCCTTTTACAATGCTTATGTTTCTCTTTGTTAAGAAATTAGGTGTGTGGATAGATTTATGGGATGAGAAATAAAATGTGATATAGTGCATGAGAATATGCTTGAAATGCATGTATGTGAAATTGCATATGTGATAAGAATGATATGTTAATGTATGCAATGAGTATGACATGATAAATAAGTATGGTTTTTGATGTGTTGTATAACTAGGAAGGGTTGAGGAGTTGGTTAAAGATGTTGATGATGCAACTCCTTGTGGAGATCAATTGCACATTGAAAGAGAACAAGGAAAGAACTTGTTAAGAGGTTGATGGAGGGAATGATGTGAGTTCCCATGAAAACACCAGCTAATCAAGTAACATCTAAGGTGTGGATGGAAACCATATAGATATGGAAATGATCATTCCTACTTTGCATGAGTGTTGAAGGGAATTGAGTAAGAATTACTTCAATCATGCTTGATATCTTCATTGATATGTTCGTGATGATATTTGAATGCATGTATGTTATTGATACATAATTAAGTTAAAGGCATAAATCCTTGGGTATGAAAAGATCTTAGAATATTTTGATGCATTAATGGGTTAGTGTGTCATGATTGAAATGGATCAGAGTTAGTAACCATTGAAAATGAGTTTTATACTCATGCTTGGGAAATAGATTCCATGTGGAAGGCCATGTATTGTTGAAATTGAGAAGGCAATAACACCACACAAGTATCCAATGATATCCTTGCTTGTGATCAATGTCTCGGACTACAACCTCTTTACCAACACTAAAGAGCACTCAAGAAGTATATTCTTAGTGTTGTGTTTGGGTTGTATATCAGGAGGGTATCCAAATGATCAGAAAAGTAATTGTGAGGTGGATTGATGATGTGTCAAGGTGTTGTTTGTGTCCCTCAACTTATAATGGAAGACCACATGAGTTAGCATTATAGAATTTTTGAACCAGTGCAAGGATGCATTGAGTGAATATCCATAAGTAGATTATGTGATTGTGCATGTTGGCACATGTGTGGATTGCATTGTGAGAATGATTGATATGTTTGTAATGCATAATGGTGAATAATATTTTGTTGCATTCAATATGTTGACAATTGGAAATGATTGAATTATTAGTGTTATAATTATGAGATCATTTCTTGACTGGTGTGGGCAATGCAATGAAATTTTACTATGCTTGAAAACACTAATGATTGTTTTGTTGTTTGAGAATGATGTTAGGAGGACATGACGTAGGTGGATTTCCAAGCTATGGCAATGATTGTAAGAACATAAATAGGGAGAGTGTGCTAGCACTTCCAAGATTCAAACACTATGAGGACGACCTCGTAGTTAATTAAACAAATCTGATTTCTGTAGTGTTTCTAGATTTTTCCTACTAGAGTGTGCCAAAAGATAGCTACTAACGATTAGGGAATCCTTAGTAGCAGTTCAAAAATACATATACAAATAGAATAAACAAAAATAAAATAAATCTACACTAAGCATATATTGAGCCAATATTGATTTAACAATGGAACATATAAAATACACTGGTTTTGTATTATAAGAGCACAATCTAGGACCATAAGAAACCTGGAAATGGGGGCCCTTGTATCCTTCTGTAGTAGTGTTCCCTTGGTAGCCTAGTAGCTCCATAGTCTCTAGCTACTTGTCACAAAGGGTGTCAAAGTTCAACATATGGGTAACAAGGACTCATTGGAATTTTGGAAGAGTAACGGTATGCATAAGATGGAGAATATGATATCTCAAATGAGGGACCTTTACATTGTATATATAGATATTATGACACGTGGTTTTGTGGCCCATGGTATTAGGTGTCCCATGGGGTTGGAAAATGGTATTTGGATAAACATTATGAGTGGATTATATCCAACTTATTTTCCCTTTTTTATGCAATATTTCTCGTTTGTGGTGTAAGTTTTAAACCGTGCAGAGAAGAAAATCATATAGATTCTTTTAAGCAAAACAAAGATTACACCACAACATTCACACATAATACAGAGAGATTTACCCTAGAAACCCTTAACCAGGAAAACCAACAAACATTAGATCCAACTTCCCTCTTTTGTGGAAAGAGGAGATAATAATGATGGGACATTTATGATATTTTTTAAATGTGAAGGTCAAAGTGGTGGAAAGAGGAGTGAACATGATGTATGATATGGTGTGGCCAATGGATAAGCAAAGTGGTCAAAATTTTGGTGTTAACATGTAGGGAACATAATTGTAAAGTCAGATTTGATTTTTTTTATTAATGTATTAATTGTTTGGTTGTTTGTGGATTGTGCCAAGAGGACACATTACAAGAAGACCATGAGATATGGCCTACAAGAGATAAACAACATGATAAGGAATCTCCTAGTTGTAAAATATGGTTTATGTATGAAACAAATTTAAAAATTTTATTGAAATTTTATGATAACATCCCATGATAAATGTATGTGTATGAAACATATGAGATGTTGGATTTGTACACTAAGGCAGATAATGGCTGCTAAAGATGGAAATCTTGGGAAGAATTTTATTGCAAGGACACAAGAACCCTATAAGTTGTGCTCTTCCAGTGCAAGAAAGCATTGGTGAATGATGGATCACCTGATGGACTATTAACTTGGAGAAGGGGATGCTTGAGCTTGAACGGAAAGTGTCTACAAAGAAGAGGCAACTTAGTGAATATGTTTCAAGATATTCATGAGATATTTAGAGTCCTAGCATGTATATTCCCTAGCTAGCATGTATTGGAGCATTGGAAGGTGCAGGGTAATAAATCTCGGATGATTTTCCATTCACCAAGAATGTCAATATATACAATGTTTTGTGACCTTTGGTTTTCAATTTCCAAAAGGTCTGTTCAAGACTCTTTGTCTTCCTACGTCTATTCATATTCAATTTTATTTATTTACAAATGTACACAATATGTGGAGCTATAATCTGAGGATTAAGCCTCCAAAATCCCCCCCTTAATCCGATGGAGAGTTTGTAAGATCAAGCATGGTTCTAAATATTTCAAAATTTTATCCTCCAAGTGCTTTGGTGAAGATATCTGCAGTTTGATCATTAGTGGAAAAATGAAGTAAATAAATTGTCTTGGCCTCCACATGATGTCGAATCAGATGATACTTTGTGTTGATATGTTTGGTTTGATTATGGAATCTAGGATTCTTGTCCAAATTGATTGCAAAAGTGTTGTCAATCAAAATTGGAGTGGAGTCTTCTTGTTTCTCCTACAAATATTCAATTATCTTCCTGAGCCACACAATCTCTTTGGTTGCTTCTACTCCTGCTACATATTATGGTTATATTGTCAAATCTGCTGGAACTGATTGTTTGTGTGATCTCCAATAGATAACTAATGATCCAAGACTCATTGTGTATCCAGAAGTGGACACTCCTGTATCTTTGTCACCATCAAAGTATGAATCAGAGTACCCAATAAGTCTGAAGTCATTCACCTTAGAATACTTGAGTCCCTTTCAAGTATCTTAGAACTCTCTCTATAGCAGACCAATGTCCTTTACAAGCTTTGTGCATAAACCGTGAAAGAATGCTAACAACATAAGAAATATCTGGGCTTTTGGTAGTAAGGTAGATAAGGCTTCTTACAAGCTGTTGGTACCTGGTTGCATCCTCGAATTATTTTCCTTCACTTGATGTGAGATTTAGCTTTCATTCCATTGGAGTTGAGAGAGGATTGGAATCTTTCATCCCAAATTTGTTCAGCAGTTCTCCAATATAATTTTTTTGAGAAATGAAAACATACTTAGGATGTCGAGTCACTTCAATTCCTAAGTAATAGTGAAGATGTCCCAGATCAGTCATTTAAAATCTTTTCCTTAAGTCTTTCTTTATTGATGCTATATAAATTTCATTGTTCCATGTCATCAAAAGATCATCCACATATACTACAAGAAACACAACAGATCTTCCAACTTTATTTACAAATAGCGTTGCGTCGTCAAGATTGTAATGTTTGAAATTTAGCTTTAGAAGATGCTCAGTTATCTTTTCATACCATGCTCGAGGTGCTTGTTTCAGGCCATACAAGTGTTGCAGATATTTCTCCCTACGGATAGGTAGAAAATCTCTTAGGATAAAGCAGGATGCACTGAATCTATGCTAAGACAAAAAGGAAACAAATGCTACCTTGAGTTCCTGAACTAATCCTCACAACAAGATTAAATGCATTCAGAAGAGATGAAAGACGCAACTCACCTTCCAATTCGACGTTTGTCCCGCTTCTAGCTCTTGATCCCGAAGCTCCAATGTAGAACCTATTGAAATCAAACAAAGGACAAGCATGCAAGCTTCCAAATACCCTAAAGCAAAGATTAAGTTCAAATCTAAACTAGATACATTTCATATCAAAGATCCATACAATACACATGAAATGGGAAAAACATGACAAGTTATCTTTTATTACAAACTTGAAGAGTGCTTACAAAGTTTGCTTGATATCCAAGCCAATCCTTCAGCTCTAAGTGCTTCCTCTAGCTAGCTCTGCAAAAGTCTGAAGATCATAGGTTTGATGCCCCAAAAGTCCTCCCTTTGGCCCATGGAAATCTTCTCTCTTATAGCACATGGGAAGTTTAACCAACAAGAGAGAAGTGTGGATCTATGGAAGGTTTAGTGGACCAGGCCAGCTAAACAAAGAAGGAGTTAGGATCGAACCAAAGGTGGTAATCCCAACAAAATATCCTCGAAGGTCGAGATCCCAAAGTACAAGGAAAAAATGCTAATTTCAGACTACCACGCCCCTAACACTGAGCATAACGCGGTAGTACCATGCCCCAGAGAAGGAGCAAAGCGCGGTAGTGATGACTACCGCGCCCCTGTAGATATGCAGGGAGCAGTAGTGCTCACAAACAAGGTTAAGTTGGGTTGGCAGATAGCAGAAAAAGGTTTTGATTTCAGTGTTCAATCAATGGTTTTCACTCTGAATGTTCAGATGATCTTTAAGGGGAACTGTCGTTTAGGTCGGTAATGCAAGGATGCGACACTAATACGTAATGTGTAATATTGAGGTATAACAACAAGTATTTGACAAGTTTGCATACCTTGTGTTCTTGTCCGTTCACAACAAAACCTTCGGGTTGAGACATGAAGACATTTTCTTTCAAGTCTCCATTCAAGAATGCAATCTTTACATCCATCTGATGAACTTTCCAAGAATTGTTTGCAGCTAAGGAAGGTATAGTGCAGATGGTGCCCCATTTTTTTGTGGGAGAGAACCTTTCTTCATAGTCAATTCCTTATTTCTTTACATAGAATTTTTCCACGAGCCTTGATTTATGTTTGTCAAGTGAGCCATCTGATTTGTATTTGTTATTGTACACCCACTTGTTTCCAATTGGTTTGGTTCCGACTGGAGGATCAACTAGCTTCCAAGTTACATTCTTTATGAGTGCATCATACTCATTCTGCATGGCTTCTTTCCACTCATCACGAGTAGTAGCCTCTTCAAATGAATTTGGTTCAATGTTAGCAGAAAATTTCAATTCACAATCAAGTGAGACATCTATGTCATCACCTGCATTCTCTGCATTTCCTCCATCTTCTTTTCTAGTTGAGCTTCTTGTTCACGTGTTTCCTACTTCACATGCATGGACACTTTCAAGTGTCTTTGTGGCCTATTTCATAATCCTCCTTGATGGTCCAGGTTGATCAGTTGGTGGTGCATTATTATCGTCTAGGTTCAGTCTTCCAATCCTTTCAATTACATCATCCAGTTGAATCTCTCTCTCAGTTGAAGTGGCAGGAACTTCTTCTTCATCATTCTCTGCATGAGGGGTTGTCGATGTTGCTTCAAATGGAAATTCCATGGATTGATCCAAGATACGGATCCCCCATTCAATATGTGGAATTTCATTATCACATTCATAATATGTCTTTAGATGAGCAAACCTCTCCAGACAATCAAGCTGTGTTTCAATAGACTTGTCATTTTTATTAGTTTCAAGAAAAATGACATCTCTAGAAATAACAAAAAAATTGTTTACCTCAGCATAAAGATGATATGCCTTGGAGGTTTCTAAGTACCCCAAGAAAATACATCTTTTGCTTCTAGCACCAAGCTTGTTTCTTTGCTCCTTTGGTATTAAGGAATAGCAGATGGAACCAAAGATTCTGAAATTCCTAACCAAAGGAATATGTCCAAACCACATTTCATGTGGAGTCTTGTCTTCTAGAACATGATAAGGGATTCTATTTCTCAAATATGTTGCGCATAGGATTGCATCACCCCAAAACATTAGTTTCGCATTCTTGAAAAACATCATTTATCATGTCGTGTTCATTAAATTTCTATTCATCCTTTCTGCTACACCATTTTGTTGGGGATTGTAGGGAACTGTAGTTTGATGTTTAATTCCATGTTTGCAAAGATAGTCTTCAAATTCCTTAGATTTATATTCTTTACCATTATCAGATCTAAATGTACCAATACGTACTTGCTCTTGATTTTCTATCAATGCATGAAACTTCTTGAAAGTTTGAAATGCTTTTGATTTTGTCTTCAACAAATACACCCAACACATTCTACTATAATCGTCAACAAATGTCATAATGTATCTATTACCATAAGCAGAAGGAATTGTCATGGGGCCACATAAGTCAGAATGAACCAGTTCTAACTTTCTACATGCTTTGAATTTTGACTCTGGAAATGGATGCTTACTATGTTTTCCTAGTATACATGCATCACACTTGTTCCTTTGCTTTGGAATGCTGGGAAAACTAAATACACCATTCTTTATTAACAATACAAGACTATTATAATTAAGATGGCCAAATATATCATGCCATAATAAGCTGGATGACATATTACCTTCTACATGCTGAGAGATATTGGCAAAGTTCTGAATTCTTGCAGAAGATCCTATCAAATTTAGTAGATGTCCATATTCATAACCAATCATGACGACCTTGTTGTCAAAGGATTTTATTATCTCCACAATCCCATCAAACATGTGGATGGAATGGCCTTGTTGTTGAATCTGCACCAAGGACAACAAGCTTCTCTACAACTGAGGAAGATAGAGAACATTCTTTAATATGAAATCAAGGAATCCAGGCAACTTTAGCCTGATTGAGCCAATTCCCTATGGTTTGAGGCTTGATTTATCTGCAAAATATACTATTTCATTCGCAATTTCATTCAATTCTATAAATAAATATTTTCTAAAGGTCATATGAGATGTTGCACCAGTATCAAGTAGCCAACAATCTTTGTAAGGTGAAAGATAAGTCATTTCATTAATTCCAAGATTACAATGTGCAACAATACAATGAGCAGAATCAGGGATTTTACCACCCTCTTGGTTTTTATTCTTATCTTCTTTATTCTTTCTACCTTTGATGGAGTTCCAAGATGCCCAATAATGATCTACCTCATGTCCATTCTTGCTACAGCATGTCCACTTCACATCTAATCTTTTGCTTGAGCTGTTTCTTCCTCCTCTTCCTCTGCCTCTTTTGCTGCTATATCCCCTGAAAGAGTCTCTTAGATTGTTCTTTTCTTTTTGAGAAAAGCAAAGAGAGCCTATAGTACTTTCACTTGTCCTCTTCCCAAATGCTTTCTCTCTATCTGCAATATTTTCCACTAGAAATTCAAAGGTGAGGTCTTTGAACTTGTTGCTTGCTTGCAGGGATTCAAGGTAGTTTGAATGTGTGAGATACAGATATTTTACAAATGATGCAAGTGGAAGGTCTAGTTTCATACCAGAATCTTGAATCTTATGCATGATGGATTTTATTTCAGATGCGACCAACATGGGGTCATTCTCTTTTACTTCAAGAATGAATAATTTTAACATTAATTAAATGAATTCCATTTCAGAGTGCAAATCATACAGATATTTTAGAGTTTTTAAGGATTCATAACATGTCTTCGCAGGAAGAAGATGCTAGCTCACCTCTTCACTTACAGTGGCAGAAATCATAGCCAATGCTTTCTTGTCTTTGGTCTGCGACCTAACTGAATATTAGAGAAGATTTTAGCGTCCTCCAACGGAAGGGAATAGGGGTAACAAACTCGAGGAGCTGTTAACGCATAGAAGGGATCCCCATTCCTTGTGTTGTGTAGGTTGATGGGGGAGGAGTGTTATGGATAGGGATAGTTATAAAGTATGTGTCAAGGGGAGCAGTGAACTGAATTATTTTCTATGGCAGCCATTTGAAGCAAGGAAATATATTCATATAGATAATTATTGGGCTAGTTTGCATACTTGATCTTGTGTTATGAGTATATATGCTTCTCTTATGAGTTGAAATTCCTATGAAGGGGATAATTTCTACATGTAAATGGCTATGCAAGACATGTTTACTTGATTATTGATGTGGGTATATGTTGGTATGTTGAGGCCTTGCAATCATCTCAAGAAGTGAAAGAAACTATGGAACATTAATGTCCAGTAGCCATCAAATGCAAGAAAAAATAAACAAGGTAACACGGCGTATGCAGCTAAAGATCAAAGACATGAAAATATCATCTTAAATATTGAAGGAAGAGAACACCAAGAATGTTGTGGAAAATGTGCCTGAAGAAGTGACGTGGGAGCTAAAGGATTCCATGCAACTATTTTGAACTTTTGATGAAATATTGTAAATGTACATAGTGCTAATGATGCACTGAGGAAATGCATCAATTAACGGGGAGTGTAATGTAACACCCAAGTTTGAACTTGGAATGTAATATATATATATATATATATTATTAATGTAAAGGATAGAATCCATAAACAAAATGGTCCAGGGTGACTAAGAAATTGTAAATATGTATATTTAAATATTAATATAAATCTTTAATGGTTGCATGAGATGAAGGATGAAGAAGATATGGGGGGGATATGAATCCACCAGTGGCAGAAGTAATAGTGAGCTTCAACTTATATCCTTAGCTTTATCCATTTAAACCAAGTCACTAAACCATGATTAAGATCCGTGCTTGATTAAGCTTAATTTAATTATCCTAAGATGAGATTAAGAGGGGAAAAGTGGATCCATGTGGAGGGGGCCACATGGCAATTTGAAATATGCCTATAAAAGTGAGTTTTGAATCTTGAGAGGAGTGTGGTTCCTCATCGATTGATATCATTCGAATTTTCATTCATCGTCATCCTTGCTATCTCCTTGAACAACCATAGTTTGGTACCCATGATAGAGAACTTGAGATGCCAATGTTGAATTGGAATTGTCCATGCCATTAACTGGGTAGACTAGTGAGTGAGAGGAGCCTAACCTGTAGTATTTTCCTTGGATTTGTTAGTTTTTCAGAATTTACTTCAATCTAATCTAGGATCTTAACTAAGAGAACAACATGTACAACATATCTACAGCATATCAATCATGGACATAATAATGGAACCACAAAAGAGACAATAGACACACAGAGTTTCACTAGGGAAAACCATAGATAGAGAAATGATACAACCCAAACATAAGAGATATACTCCTAGTAGCAGCTTCTCCTCCTCCATTAGTGCGCCACTTTCTAATGAGTGTAAGAGTGAGAAAGTGAATGATCAAATAGAGTGCCTCCCACACACTATTTATACTTGACTTGACTTGCCTAGTAACCTTTACTAGGTCGGCCTTAACTTAACCACATAACACAATGCTGACAGGACCGACCCCCAATAGGGTGGTCTAATAACCCTTTAATCCACATGACTTACAGGGCCAACCCCAACAAGGTGGTCTAATAACCCATCAAGTATAAGTTATGGCACTTCAATATAAATGATGACACTTATGTATAGAGGAATAATAACATCTATATAGGAATACAAACACTTCTGTATAGAGGAATAATAACATCTCTATAGGAATACAATATACATAGGTGAAATACATTCCGAAGTTAGATATACATCAACACTCCTTCTTAACTAGGAAGGTATTTCTCGACACAGATTTGCTAGCACAAGTCTTCTTCTCTGGATCATCATCACTAGATCATCGTCATCGAATCATTATCATAGTCACTATTGTTGCTATCTCAATCAATATCTGATCTACTCGTCATAGGAAGTTCTACAGAAACAGTCCTCATTCATACCAGATTGTAGGCCCACCACCTGCAGGTCTTCATCATCACTGGCCATACTGTGGAATCTTCAAGACTTATTATGTGAGTCAACAAAACCTCGAAAGAGAATCCCAGGACTTTTACGAGCACACAGCTCAACCTATCGGATATCCCATAACCTTTTACATGCCACTATACAACCTGTCCACGACCACATAGTATCATCCTGATACTCATGATCATACTGATTGTAACATCGTCTACTAAGCATAGTCCAGATGCACACAATACAGCACTTACACTCACCGGCATGGGAAGACACACTTCAACCATCCGGGAAGGGCTCAGCACTCACATCAACGCACATGGGAGAACACATCTACCACCATGTCAGAAAGGCTCTGCACTTACATCAATGCACATGGGAGAACACATCTACCACCATGTCGGAAGGCTCCGCACTTACATCAATGCACATGGGAGAACACATCTACCACCATGTCGGAAAGGCTCTGCACTTACATCAATGCACATGGGAGAACACATCTACCACCATGTCGTAAAGGCTCTGCACTTACATCAACGCACATGGGAGAACACATCTACCACCATGTCGGAAAGGCTCTGCACTTACATCAACGCACATGGGAGAACACATCTACCACCATGTCGGAAAGGCTCCGCACTTACATCAACGCACATGGGAGAACACATCTACCACCATGTTGGAAAGGCTCCGCACTTACCTCAACGCACATGGGAGAACACATCTACCACCATGTCGGAAAGGCTCTGCACTTACGTCAATGCACATGGGAGAACACATCTACCACCATGTTGGAAAGGATCTATGCATCTGTTGTCTTTGGACTCATCACACATGATCCACCTAATCATGTCAAAGCATCTACCTGATGAATTTCATCATAGTATGATCATCCTGGTCATCAATGCATCCAAGTATCCACCTGATACATATCAACATACATGATCTACCTGATCATGCAATGTATCCACCTGATACATGTCAACATACATGATCTACCTGATCATACAATGTATCCACCTGATACATGTCAACATACATGATCTACCTGATCATTCAAAGTATCCACCTGATACATCTCAACATACATGATCTACCTGATCATACAATGTATCCACCTGATACATATCAAAATACATGATCTACCTAATCATACAATGTATCGAACATGATGCATATACAGAGCAGTAACTGGAGCATCGTCGTGATGCTCATCATCTAGCGCTTACATCCACAATCATGGGAAGGATCCTCCTCTCACCATGCTTGGAATGGCTCCAGCAAATGTGTCCATCACTTCTTCCTCGAAGTATCATCAATCTGAAGAACACCAAGCCTCTCTCTGAAGTATTCAAACTTCACTCTGGCTAGTGGTTTCGTCAACACATCCGCAACCTGCTCATCTGTCGCAATATACAGGAGCTTCACTGCTCCTCTCTGCACCATATACCTGATATAGTGATATTTGATCTCAATGTGCTTCGACCTGTCATGGAACACCGGGTTTTCAGACAGCTTTACACAACTCTGGTTATCACAGAAGATACCAGTAGCATCCAATGGGAGATCAAGTAACTCAGATAGTAGCTTCCGGAGCCATACTGCCTCACAACTAGCCGAACAAGCTGTGACATACTTTTCTTTGGTTGTACTCAGTGCTACACAGGACTGCTTCCTGCTAAACCAAGAGATCACACCTGATCCCATACTGAAGCAGCACCCTGAAGTGCTCTTCCTATCTGCAACACTGCCTGCCCAGTCTGAATCAACATAACCCCACAGGTTAAAATTTTGATTCACATCATACTTGATCCCATAATCAATTGTACCCTTCAAGTACCTCAGAATATGCTTTACAATAGCCAGGTGAGCACCTCTGGGATCCATCAGTAACTGGCTCAATGTGTTCATCGCAAAACAAATCTCTGGTCTCGTGTTCATCAGGTACATCAAGGACCCAATCATCTGATGATACACCATGACATCAACTGGATCAGATGAATCATCACACAGAAGCTTCAGGTTCGATACCATAGGTGTGGCCATGGCCTTGCAGTCCATCATCCCGAACCTCTTCAAAATCTCTATTGCATACTTCCCTTGTCCAAGGAATATCCCATCTGCACTATGCCACACCTCCATGCCTAGAAAATAGTGCATCATCCCCAAGTCCTTCATTTCGAACTTGGAAGCAAGCTTCCTCTTAGTATTGACAATCAATCCATCCTCACCTGTAACAAATAGTTCATCCACATACAAAAGTAGTATCACTGGATTTCCTTCCTCAACCTTGTAGTAAATGTTGGAATCCACTTCACTCTTGGTAAAGCCCAAACTGGATAGAAAGTTGTCTATCCTACCTTACCAGGTCCTAGGAGCTTGCTTCAAGCCATACAAGGCTTTCTTCAACCTGCACACATATGACTTCCTGTCATATGTCTCAAAACCAAGTGGCTGCACCACATACACTTCCTCCTTGACTACACCATTTAAGAAAGTTGTCTTTACATACATCTGGTGTATCTTCCATTTCATCAATACAGCCAGAGCAAGTACTGATCTAATGGAAGTGTATCTAGCTACAAGAGAAAAAGTCTCTTCATAATCAATCCCTTCTTTCTGGGAGAATCCACAAGCTACAAAACTTGCTTTATATTTCTCTATGCTGCCATCTGCAGCATGCTTGATCTTATAGATCCACTTGGAAGTCACAAAAAACTTCCCTTCAGGTCTTGGGACCACATCCCAAACATATTTCTTCATGATCGACGGATCATGGTATTCTTCCATTACTTCATCCGGATCCTTGGAACTTCAATATCTTCAATAGATAACTTTGTTGATGGAACAAATGTTGTAGTCCTTCTTTGTAGGTGATGGTATACGATCTTTCCTACAAGACAAGTTAAATTGCATGATTAGAAACATCTCATAGTTTTCAGAACAAATTCTTACACATAAAGGAATATATCATACAGTCATGCAATTATTTTAGCCAATGCTTCAATACAACATTTATCCATATTGTGTAACTTTCTAGATGCCTTCCAATCTCTACCAGAACATTGTTGAGAGTGTGCACAACTCCCAACATGTCAACAAAGAGGTTTCATTCTAGATAAGTAGCAATGGAATGTTGTACAGTGCCATAGGCCACTTACCCATTACATGCAGATTAGTGGTATACTGTTCATTAATGCAATTATTCTAATATGCATAATACACACCCTAAGTCTAGGAACATAAGCATATACATCTTTGAACAATATTATTTAAACAACAAGTATGCAAGAAATGACAGTTCAAATACTTATCTTTGCTTGGTTGTAGGGTGGACTCCCTCTCAATATTTGCTTCCTTGCAGGAACTACTGAAGTGTGCTCCCTCTTGATCTTTGCTTCCTGGATTACCTATCCTTGAACTTATATCCATCATCAATCATTATGCATACTTACTAGTATCATCATTGTGTTATCCTCGAGGTCTCATACATATAACATTCTTTAGTATAATCTTAATACTATCAAAAATATTTTGATTCTAATAATCTTAAACATGTATGGTCAAGATCATTTCATACACAGATAATTTAATCACAATTATTTTACTCATGCATATTCCTATTTGATCACAAGACTTTTCTGTTTAGTCATATCATCAATCAAAGTAAGAAGCATAATATGCCTAAACCCATGATTACTCAAACCTAAAACTTCATGAATAATCATTATCAATCATACCAAGTATACTTATATAAGAGATCCTATCACAAGGTAGGATTCTAACTTGATATAGGAAAAACATACCTGGATTAATATGTTATCTAGTTATGTCTAACATACCCAGATGATGTCTTATTGTTCTCTTCAATGACTTGTGCTAGTAACCTGCATATCTCATAGGTTAACCATTATAGAAACAAGTTATACATACCTCGTAAGTAGATCTTCTATGTGATCCATGACAATGGATGAATATTTGTCTTCATGTCACTATGGTCATATGTTCTTGAACTAGAACATGATTTGTCTTTCTTGATGTACCTTTCAGGTTAGCGAACAACATCAACCTCATACAACACCACAATTCATTAGTACAATCATAAGTGTCAAAACCCTAATCAATGAATATCTGCATTCATAATTTTATTAAGGTGATACGACAAGTCTAAAGTTAATCAAGATTGTACTAACCTTAATGAAGACAAACATACCATAAACTTAATCATGAACAAATCTCGAAACATACCTGGATAAGTCATACCTGTCAAGATTGCTTGTAATCTTCTTATGTAAGGCCTTAGCCTCATCTCCCTCTGAAACAAGAACTTCTTCACTTATGCAGGTGACCAATCCATTCTCTTCTAGGATTAACCCAATCCACTTGATTTGCAGAAACTGGATCTGGAGCTAGATTAGGGTTTGTCAGGGAAACCCTAAAAATTCAAACTTTGAATTTCAAACTTTTGAAAGGATAGAAAGATGCGCCTTGATGAGCTGATCAACTTGGTACAGTCGGAATTTGAAAACTGCAAAGTTTCACCCCTCAAATTTGCTTTTCAATCTTCCGGATTCACTAGAGAGGATTCTGAATTAGGGTTCGAGATTCCCGGAGCTTTACCCAACCAAATAGTTTGATACAAAGCTCTAAAATTCAATTTTTCCAATGAGCTTCGAGCTATGGTCACAGATTTCAAAAATTCCCATTTTTGCAGAAGCCCTAATTTTTCACCTTTCTAAACAAAGTCCCGAACTAGGGTTTGATCAAGCCCGGCCTTCTGTCCAACCAAAAAAATCGATCCTGGTCTCTAAATTTCTATTTTGATGAGGAGCATCCAACCGTGGTCTCTGATACAAAAATTCCAACATTCTCTGAAACCCTAAATTCCCGGAGCCATGAATGAAGGTGCTCAAAATCCAATTTTGTTTTGACTGAAATATGCACCTAATTATTTCTGGTGTAACTCAAAAATTACGAATCCGCGGGCTCTAAAACTGCAAAATGTGGTAGCCTGACCTATCATCTTTCCAACCCCATAGGTCTGACCTCAATTGGATTCTCTGAGAGAGAGTTATGCCAAGTGTCGCAACATGACTTATTTACGGGATAAAATGGGAGAGGGAACGTGTACGGCGTGCCACGTGTCACTGGTTCAACTTAGGCCTTTGAACACCTTACCTGAGAAACTAAAGTCCATTCCCTACCTATCACTTTTTACTAAATTTCATTTGGAGCTTCCTAGCCCAAGTTGTGACCTTTTTTCCTAGGTCACCTATTTATGACTGAGATCTAGAAGAGGCAGAAACCCTAGATTATACATAGCATAAAACACAAAGTACAATGAATTAGAAGTTGTGCTTTGGAAACAAGGTACATTGGGATATTATCTTCAACTTGTAAATGTTTCAGATCCTGAAACTTCTCCAAAATGGATTTATAGCGAAAGTGCTACGATGACTAGTTTTTTTTTGCTATATCAAGCCCTAGCTTCGCAAGTGCAACAAGTGTCATAAATGCCATACCATGCCTTCTTTCAGGCTAGCTCTGATACCATGTTAGTTTTTCAGAATTTACTTCAATCTGATCTAGAATCTTAACTGAGAGAACAACATGTATAGCATATCTACAGCATATCAATCATGGACATAATAATGCAAGCACACAAAAGACAATAGACACATAGAGTTTCACTGGGGAAAACCATAAAGGTGAAAAACCCCACAACTTTCTCAGAGATAGATAGAGCAATGATACAACCCAAAAATAAGAGATATACTCTTAGAAGCAGCTTCTCCTCCTCCATTAGTGCACCACTTTCCAATGAGTGTAAGAGTGGGAAAGTGAATGATCAAATAGAGTGCCTCCTGCACTCTATTTATACTTGACTTGACTTGCCTAATAACGTTTACTAGGTCGACCTTAACTTAACCACATAACACAATTTCTTCTAGGGATGACCCCCAATAGGGTGGTCTAATAACCCTTTAACCCACATGACTTATACAGGGTCGACCCCAACAAGGTGGTCTAATAACCCATCAAGTATAAGTTAGGACACTTACAATATAAATGATGACACTTCCGTATAGAGGAATAATAACATCTCTATAGGAATACAAACACTTCCGTACAGAGGAATAATAACATATCTATAGGAATACAATATACATAGGTGAAATACATTCCGAAGTTACATATACATCAACAGGATTCCCAACTCGGAGACTTCCTGTCTAGCCTATGCTAGAGCGCTAGAAGGGAACTAGAGTTTTCTCAATGTACTGTTAACTCAAATAAGGGAACTTGTTCTTGGTGTCGTGTAGTTTGATAGGGAAGGAGAAATGAGGATTGGTACAGTTGTGGAGTGGTTTACCTACACAAGTGGGATGCATGAGTGATTTTGTGGAGCAGAGTGTCATTGGGGAAAATATTATTTCTTTTGGATTCATATCCCGACCTTGGGGGATGCCTATCAAAGTGATACCTGGCTCGATAGTGCTTATGGATGAGAGGAACGTCCTTCACATGCAGCAAGTTGGAGAGAATTAATATAAGTACCATACTGCGTATCATATGTTATGGTTTTCTGCATGCTATATTTATTGTATTAATGCTACTAGTGTAATTATATAAATGCATGGAATTGCCTAGCATGGATTGTGTATTTAAATTGATTGACTATAAATTATAATGTATGCATGAATTAATTTAGGCCACCATTTCATTTATTTTTCTCTATTAATATGGATGGAATTGGATAAAAAATAAATCGATCATAAACTATATATTAAGATATGAAAATTGAGTACCCCGTGGTCTCATTGGTTAAAGGAGGCGACTGGGTACATTACAGGAAGTATCCATATAGAGGGACACAATTGAAAAGTTTCTTTAAGTGTAAAAGCTTCTTTACCGCAGTAAATACTTCTAGAAAGCCCACAAAAAATGTGAGGCCCACATTTCGAGGGGAATAAGATAATTATAAATTGATAATATATGATAGATGATTACAATGTAATGAGAGGCCCCGTTTAAATACAATTCCAACAAACACCTTTAATGGTTATTCAAAGGGGTTATGTCCCTTGGATAATTATTGTTAATTACTATTATTAATATTATTATTTAATATATATATATATATATTAGGTTTGTTACATTGCCTTCCCCTTAAGGGAAGCTTTGTCCTCAAAGCTTATTGAAAACAAATGATTTTTTTTGTTTGAACCGACATCCCTAGATCCTTTCTTTATTATCAGTGACATTTGATGAAATGAGGCGATATGAGTTATGAATCCCAAGGAAGAACCGACATCCCTAGATCCTTATTGAACCGACATCCCTAGATCCTTTCTTTATTATCAGTGACACTTGATGAAATGAGGCGATATGAGTTATGAATCCCAAGGAAGAACTGTCTCATCATCTCTGATGTGGTCCATCTGAAATCTGTTTTTATTGGAGCTATTTGATCACTTTGTGAGATGAGTCTTCTTGTTTGTTGTTTAATGTTTTGATCTGATGTTCTTACTTGTCTTACAACAAAACTCCTCTGTCTATGTTCATTTTGACCCTGTCGTTGGTCAAAATGACATTTATAATTGGGGTGTCGATAAGGAGTCCTTTCTGTTTGTTTTTCTACTGGGTTGACTTCCTTTTGAATTGTGTCGAGGACTGAATTTATTTCCTCAACTTGACTTTTTTTTCCAGAGGGTCTAGATGCTTCCTCCTGGAATTGCGCTAATTTGTTCTCTAATAGATTATTATTACTCTGAATTTCCTCAAACCTTTTGTCTTGCAACTTTTTGTCTTCTTTAAAATTCTCAATTTGTTTCTCTAGTTCTTGATTATGATTTTTTAGATGATGGTTTTTTTCTTGTTGTTCTAGTATTTTCCCTTCTAGGTCTTCATTGGAGTGTTCCATCTTCTGACTATGTTTCAATTTTTTTATTTTCATAAGTAATGTTTTGCTATGAATTCTTAGTCGAAATAGTTCTTCGGTATTGCTTGCTAATATGTCATTGACTTTCTTAATTTCCACTTTGTGCGTATTTTTAGTAGCATCGTATGTCTGCTGGAGTTCTTTATTCTTTTGTTGCTGTTGACCTATGTCTGATTCTTGACTTTGTAGCTTCCTCTAGACTTGCATCAATTCATCCTCTTTGTCTCCGACGAGCTGGTTTAAATGCTTTATTTCTTCTTCTAAATCATTATCACTTCCATCGGGTGACTTGTCGTCATTTTTTGACTTTCTAATATGGTCTTCTAGGTTTTGATTGTGGATTTTTAAACATGAGATTTCTTTATCATTATCAGATAACATTTTATTGTTATCTCTTATGGCTCGTTCTAGCTGTCGATTCTGATTCCATAAGCGACGATTCTCATCGTCTCTCCGCTCCTTCAAGAACTTTTGTGTCTTAATCTCAGCTTGTAGACATTTACTAATCGCTTTATATTGCTCTAATTTGTCCAGTGTTCCCTGTAGCTTTGACTTCATTACTGAATATGTGTTTCCCATTGTTCCTGACTTCTTCGATGATAGTTGGTTTCCTTTGACTTGATTTCTTGACGATAAGGGTCTTCTTCTGACTTGATATTTCTCTTCAATGATAATTGATCTTCAACTTCTTTGACAATAATTTTTTGTCTTCAATATCTTATTTGACTTGGTCTTCTTTGATGACAACTGGTATTTGGCTTCCTTCAACGATAATTGATCTCTTCTTCTTTTTTTCTTTTTTTTTTAATAATTGTAATGAGTTACACAATTATTAATTGAGAAAATATTTTTTTTTTTTCAATAATAATAATTATTATTAATTTTTAATAATAATAACAATTATTATATATTATAATAAAAACATTATTATTAAATATACTAATAATAATGTAATATTAGAATTTTTTTTGAAATTTTAACTATTATAATAAAATTATTATTATAATATTTTTATATTTTTTTTTCGAAACGGTTGAAATTGGAATTGGTGGACGTGACGAATGGGAGGGGGAATGCTGGTCGGATTGGAGGAAGATGTCGGGATGTGGATGGGAGGCAAGCGACAACGTAAAGGGGAAGTGGTGCTGGGGCAGGAGATGGATCCCGGTAGGGGGGCGCGGGAAGGAGGAACGACGTATGGAGGAGCGGCGTAGGGAGGAGCGACGAGAGCACAGAGGATGCAGGAGCACGAAGGGGGGGTAGGAGCAGAGGATGCAGGAAGGAAGGGCTGCGTGATGGAGGGAGCTGGTGGAGGTTGGAGTTCACAAGCAGGAGGACTGTGCAGATGAGGGGGGATGGAAGGAGGAGGATGCGTAGGAGTGTGGAAGGGAATAAATCCGTCGGGGCTGGTTGATGGAGATCAGCGAGGAGAGTGCAGCGAAGGGGGCGTGGGATGGGTTGCTGAGGTAATACATGAGGGCGAGGGAGGGGGTTTGAAGGTGGTGTGGGTAGTGTGATCAGATTTGCAAGGTGGAGAGAGGACATGGATGGGTGGCGTGCACAAGTGTGAAGTGGACGAGTGGATAGGGGTGAAGATGAGGGTTGTGGGAGTTAAGGAAAAATGGGGCACGGAGGAATGGATGAGCAGAGTTGTGGAGGTGAGGATTGGAGGAAGTGTTTTGGGATGGAAATGTGAAGTTGTGGGGTTAAGAGGGATGCAGAGCGTGCAGCGAGGAGCAGTAGGTGGTCTGAGAGGGAGAAAACAAAAGGGAGCATAGTGATAGATGAGCGTGTAAGTGGAGAGGAGGATGATGGAAGAGAGGGGAGATGGTGGGGTTATGGTCAAAGACCAATTTTAGGGAAACCTTGGCGTAAGGCCACAAGCCAAAAAAAAATCAGACAAAGTCTGAGAAATATGGCCAAAGGACGGATCAGCCAACAAGGATTTGATACCAATGAAGCGTAAAAGCTTCTCTGAAGCTTAAAAGCTTCGTTACTGCAGTAAATACTTCTAGAAATCCCACAAATAATCTGAGGCCCACATTTTGAGGGTAATAAGATAATTATAAATTGATAAGATATGATAGATGATTACAATGTAATGAGAGGCCCCGTATAAATACAATTCCAATGGGCACCTTTAATGTTTATTCACAGGGGTTATGTCCCTTGGATAATTATTGTTAATTATTATTATTAATATTATTATTTAACATATATATATATTTTAGGTTTGTTACATTTCTTATGAATTTTTGTTGAACAAATATAAAGAGAGATAGAAACATGTTTACCTTTCACATTCATCGAAGCATGCTTTCTCTTTATAAATTCAGTTATGTTTCTCCACTACATACTTGTTTTCATATAGCATGATATTGGGGAGTATAACCTCATTTAAAAATATCTATCCTCACACTTCCACTAGCTCATCTATGGCAGCAATGAGATCAATATTGGTCTCGTGTGCATTTATTTTCATTATTTTGATATGTATGTACATATTCCTTCAAAGATTTGACCAAGTACTCTTGGAAACAAAGAGATCATCCCTAGCTTCCTACATAGTCCTTTTCATTTTTCATATAATATGTGCAGATATTCCTAAGTTATATGATTTGGTT
>BSBM01001288.1:600000-815000 GCA_027924585.1 Larix kaempferi
AGAGATTGAAGAGCTGGAAATGATGGAAAAAGAAGGGGCAGCGAACAACCAAAAAAAATCAGAGATATAAAAGGAGATTGAAAACAGTGAGGGATAGAAAGGAGGAGAGGAAAAATACAAGATGAGAAAGCGAAAACACTCTTAGGGTGAGGAGCTAGTAGGCCAAGAAGATAGATCTTTCAAGCTAAAACATCTACTATAAGCACAATGGCAACTAGATTAAGAAGATAAGAACTTTGAAAAACAAACTATTGCCAAGTGAAAGTGAATCTAGCTAAGAATTTGGAAATATTTGAAAGTAGAATCACTTTAGTAACCAACTGAAAATGAAGTGTTTGATTTTAATTTAAAGAGAGGTGAGAGAAGTGGAACTAGTCACAAGCTTGAGGACTTCGAAGGTTTGATGGAGATCTACAAGAAACAGTTCATTAGCATGTGACCACTTGATTCGTAGTGTCGGAGAGGAAGAAAATCTAGCTTAAGTTCGCTTCCAAATCCACTGAGATCCTGCATCAAAACTCTCATACACTTTGCAAGAACAAATGGATTAAATCTAGAAGATATAGATGGCAAGAAAATATGAAGAGTAATTGTATATCTAACTACACATACTACTCCCTATTCTTTCACTAACATATCAAAAACAAACGACTCAAAGACTATGAATGAATGTTTCTATGGGTTCAAAGGCCTTCTTAGCTAGATAATCAACACATTCATAATGATAAGCATATGAAAAGCATGAAATTTTTTTACCTTGATCATAGACATGCAACACAATATGGATCTTGCACACTTCCTTGACCTCCAAAGTCTCAACAAATTCTTATTGCAACAAATATGAAATACATGAGCAAAGGTTCCTTGCTTTTCCACCCTGAATGGTGAGGCAAGACCTTACATTTATAGGAAACAACTAGTACCAAAACCTAATTCACATGGGTGAGAGAGGGAGCCAAGAAGGCGAGTTTCACCAACCAAGGGAGAGATTCACGCAAGGATTGCATGCTTGGCATTTGGGGGTGGGTGGGAGATGAGGTGGAGCCCCTCTCCATGGGAACTCACGCCCTCCTCATAGGAAATATCGCCCACCTTCATGTAATACTCGCCCACCTTCATGCGAATTGAACCATGCTAATGAAACCCATGTGAGGGATTCCGTACACTCACATCATCTTCCTTAAAACAATTCGAATATCATACCTTTGCTTTATAACATGTGACCTTTATACCTCTTATGTGTTCATACACTTCATGAGACCCATATTCAACCCTTTTCCATGAATTTTTTAATCATATTTGACTTATTTTGATTTTTTGGCCATGGTGCATTTTGTTTTTTTTCTTCTGGCAATTAAATGCCAAAATGATGCATCTTTAGTGAAAACTGCCTCCAGAGGCAACGTAGCTGTCCGGAATCCGGAGAGAAAGGGTACCAGGGTAAAGAGGACGCTTTGAGCGTCAAAACGAGCCTCCCCACGCCAAAATCTGCCTCCAGATGAGGTTTTTATCACACTTTGAAAAATTCCATTTAAACCATTAAAAAATGGTCTAAATTACGAAAAAAATTATTTTTCTCGGAATCAAACGAAACTCCTAGGGGACCTAGTGCATGTTCATACGACTCAATCAAGATGGTTAAAATGGAAAAAATCCTAGACACTAGACTCTAATAACCACCTTTAGGTTCGACCACCATGGTAAATACTCTAGCGTGGGAGGTATGAGTGAAAAACTCAGGAATTATACACGACTGAAGCGCAATGCATAATTCCTAAGGAAAAGACACTCTAGAGTATCCCCTTGATAGTTAAACCTAAGGATAGCCGAGTCTTTTATAAAAGGACTCCGTTTAGACCAACTTTTTACAATTTCCCCATGGGGGTATGAACATGTAGTTATTACAAATGGGGCAAAATTGCCCTGAAAATGAGTTCTGAACTTCTGAACACTGAAGATAAACATTGAACATGTTCATGAAACTGTTGGCTCACCAGAAGTTCAACTATTGTACAAAATAGTTGGTAACAAAACCCGTACAAAGCCTTCTTCAATCATGTGATTCTCTATCGAATCCTGGGAGTTTGCTTGATATGCACTTCTTCTTCAATTACACCATTCAAGAGAACGGTCTTGTCATCCATGGGTGTAATCTATCTTTGGAAGTGTGTCTAGTCACAGGAGCAAACATCTCGTCGTGATCCTCTCCCTCTTTCTAAGAGAATCCTCTAGCCACGAGCCTTCCTTTGTACTTCTATAGTATGTTTGATTTGTAAGTCTTCTTGTTGAACAGTCATCACTTGTTCTTTGGAACAAGTGTTCATCATCCTTCTTTTGTAGATCATAGCACACGATCTTTCCTACAAATCAAATTCAATTACATGATTAGTAACACTTCATAATCATCAAGTCATGTTGACATTTCAATGATAACCTTGTTATCACACCATAGTAGCAGGGCTACTATTCTTGTACAGCAGATATCTGCACATTCCAGAGCTTCCTTGATTCCAGAGCATGGCTATATATTTTTTTTGGATCACTCATGATCAGAGCAGTACACTATTCAGCCAGTTCCTTTACATTTGAGATGCTGAGATGAGCATCTATATTGGATCACTATCAGATTGTGGATAGCAGTTGTATTCCCCATGCCATGACTGAGTTTCAGGACACTCAGAGAGATGACCGATGTAGCCATTATACCATTGGTACAGAGCAGACAGTAGTGCCCAGAGTTACAGCAGCAGTTTCAGAGGACAGATGATGGTACAGGTTGATGAGCTTTCAGGTATATGACTCAGCAGGTATATCGTGGTGTTATGGTTAGATTGCTTTTATACTTATTCTTATAGCATGTCTTAGCACTTAGTGTCATGATCTGGCGATCATATAGATATATGGACCTGGTTGATCTATTATATATATTATATTGTCCCTACTCAGACTTAGAAGTTCACTATTCATACTCATTGGTACATACCCTCCTTAGGGAGAATAGAGGTGATCATTACACCATACTTTGGCTTGCTAGTATTGGCTCCATCATTTCATTGTCTTCATCCATCCATGGCCTACCTTTTAGATTATCACCCTGACTTACTACTTGACTAGTGGCATGGAGGACTTTTCCCCACTGTAGCCTCTGTATTGGATGAGCTTCCCTATTTATTGTGTCTCGGCTCTGAGTTGGTGACAAAACTTACCTATGGTGAGTTGGAGTTCCTTGTGAATTCCCCCTAGTCACTAAAGTTGTGTTGGCTAAACCTGAAACTTTTAGTGCTGCCATGAATACAAAATCTGGAAAAATGAAATGCTATATCTTGTATGAAAAGCCCATTCATGCAATGTGTTTCTAAACACACATGAATGAGAGGCATGCCAAATGAACATGGCAATGAAAATAAAATGTTATATCTTTTGGAAAATAAATACCTAGGTAAACAAGCTGTCTTTGACACACCTAGAAGTGCTCAGGTAAACAAGTGCCTTAAAAACACACCTGCAGCAGAAAGCCTAAAAAAAAAATGTAAATCTATGCAATGTGTTTATAAACACACATAGATCAAGGCTATGGAAACTTCAGGCCCAAAAGCAATAGAACTTAAATGCTATATCTAAACAATTGCTGGCCTTATTTGTATTATGGATTGTGCGCATCTGTGAAGGTGAATAAACCCTCTTTAAACAACTCATCCATTTGTGAGACACCGCCATTCTCTGTGTTATTGCTCATTCAGTATATACTATGGTGTATTCCCTTTCCCTTGCCAAAGTGTCACAAAGTCAAGACAATAAAGTCATCCCTTAGCCTAGCCAGTTAATTTAAGCCTTCATCCTTCACTAGCAAATTGATCACAACTATGAAATGAGTATGATCCTGAAAGTCTAGTCTGAGTAATAATAATAATTAACGACACTATATATTTGGATTTAGATCGCCAGTCATGATTACTCTGTGTTATAATTGTTATTTGAATAAGTTGTAGAGCATATATTAACCTTGACACTTTGCAGCAGCTATTGATGATGATCTGAGTTATATTTGGTCTTGGTTAGACCTAGTTTGACCATGGAGGACCATGGGACATGAGATGTTGGACCTTATGATGATATGGATAGATGATATATGGTCTATATATACATACATGATGACTCTATGCAGCAGCTACAGGGTTATGATGATGATTCTGGGGTTACAGCAGTGTTTGTATATGTACAGCGCATTATTATTGGCCTTAATCCGGTATACTGGATATTTATTTTGATCATGCAGAGATTCATAGGGTGTATGAGTACACATCTTGGATGGATTTGGACCTTCTGAGTCCAATGGGACAGTTTGTTTTCAGTTCCGGGCACTTACAGTGATGATTTAGCCTCAGTAGGCTGTCCTAGTGCAGTTTTGGTCTGTCGGAGGCCCTGTCGGAGCAGATGTGATTTTTATTCGGTTGACCTAGGGCGCTGATGATGGAGGGGGTGGTCCAGCCACTTGTTTTTACCATATTACCCCCCTCCCGGACACATTGGTGCCCTCACCTTGACAGCGCCAGCACTCCAGGAGGCTATTTGGGGCAGTTTCACGCTTCCCGAGGCATTTCAGGATTGGTAGAAATGGCTATTGAGGAAATCGATTTGGGCTACTGAGGCAAAGTTATGGCATGGGATGATTAGTGATGATAGATCGGGACCTTCCACACCTTCTCCAGCAGTTTCAGCTTCATCGGGGCCCGCATCCATCACTTATGGCACTTTCTGTGGATTTTTGAGGTCTTTTGAGGACCACGACTTCACTATGGAGGCACGATTTGGTACTTTCATGATTATTTATTGGTTATTGTGCTATGGGGATTGACCAAGGAGGGATAAAATTACCCCTTGGACCCACCATAAGCCTCTTATGATATTTTGTCATCATGACTTGGTGGGATTCCCCTCTTATAGGGCGATTTTGTCCACTTATATTATATTTTATTAGTGATCCATGTATTTCATTGTTGAGCTCATCTCAACCATTGATTAGACATTTGTATCTTTTAATCTTAGCCACTCATTCAAAAAAGTGGTTAGGGTTTTGGTGCCTCTCCTTCCTATTTAAAGGAGAGAGCCTCTCATTGTAAAGGCACCTTTGGAGCTCTGGAATATTGGAATAGAAGATTTTTTGTGGAGCACATCTCTCTTGCATTGTGGATTCTCTTGCATATTGAATATACAGTATCTCTTCTATGTATCATTGTGGATTTTGGTGCTTTTACTAATCTTTTGACAGGAAAGTCGAATTGGAGAGAGGAGGGCGACTTCATGAGGGTTATTGTTGGAGGGATCCACATATTCTCTCTTGGGTTGATCTTGTGACAGGGAGTATCATTATTGTATCTTCGTGACATAGTTGATGCTTTCTATTACATCTTTCTACCATTTTCATAATCATCTTGCTTGACTTGTTTCTTTGATCTTGTCTTGTAGGAGGAGGATGATTTGGCTATCTTGGAGAAGGACGTTTTGGTTGGAGCACTTGGATCTCACTCTTGAATATACACATAGGAGAATGCTATCAATTTGCAAGGTGGCCATAAGCAATTGAGGTAAGATCTACAAGGTATGTGTCTCTTTCATCCATTCTATCTTCATTGGTCATAAAACCCTAAATAATTAAAACCCTTGTTTTTGGTATTTTTTTTAGATCTACTTAGATCTAGCCTTGCAATTGAAGAGATATTGAAAACCCACCTCTATAGGATCCACCCCTAGTTGGATCCATAGTTTGGTGGTGATTGGCTAAAATTTGACACACTTTTCAATGCAAAAAGCCCTCTTGAACCCAAATCGATTTTCCTAAGAGAAGCTTGTTGGGTTAGATCTAGCACATGGGTATGTGAGATCCCACTTGATTTGAAATCTAGACACTTGATAACCTATACCCACATCTTTACTTTGGTGAAAACTACCTTGTGGACATCTCTCCATGTTTTAAGGGGTTAAAACCCCCTTTTTGATTTTCTTGGCATCTTAAAACTCAGATCTATTAAGATCTAGCCTTTGGGTTCACTTGAAATTTTGAACATACATAGATCGGGGTACTAGCTACTTGGATCTACAATTTGGTGGCCATTGGACTTGATTTGCTCCACCAAAACCCACTTTTGGGCCTTCCTTGAGCAAATCGCACCCCCTTGAAAATTTGAGTTGGTCCACTTCTAGGAGGTGGGTGTTTGAGTTTTTCGTGGATTTGGAATGCCCATGCCTTGAAACCTAGGTCTACACTGTCCTTTTGTCAAGATCCGCCTTGGGGATTGCATTCCTTGTTTCAAGGGATTGTGGTCCACTTAAGGTCATCACTTAAAAAACCTAGATCTAGTAAGATCCAACCATTGGATCTCATCCAATCCACTTGACTTGGCTTTTAGGTGTCCCGATCTACATTTTGACATACTTATTGACCCCATTAGCCCACTTAACAAGGCACTAGTCCATCACCAAGCAAGTCGCACTCCTTGGGATTCGTGTCAAATCCTAGATCTAGTACATGGGTATCCTTATAACCAACTTAAACTCATAGATCTAGCCTATATCTAACCTATAGTACCTACCTCACACCTAACTTCACCTTGTGGGCCTACCTAGAATCACTTCACACTTCCCAAGAAAATTAGACCCACTTGTGTAAACACATGGTACTATACCTTGTCATCATACCCCATCATGTGGCCTAAACCATACACAGGTTGAAACATTAACAATCTCTTACACCTCCCTCAACCATACCTTAATCCTTAGGTCCACTTAGCCTTGCATTGGTTTCCGTAACTCATTGCTTACCTACCCTAAGAAACCTTTGTTTGGGTCCAATCAACTGTGATTGGGGTATAGGGTCTCCCCCTTGGTCTAGTTACACCTTGACCTAAAGCGAAGAGTGCCTCGGTTGACGTGACTCCCACCTGCATTGGGAACCGTGGCATCTCTTGGGTCACCTCTTTAGTTGCCTAGCTCCTCTACCGTCCCGGATGGGATACCTCTAGGGGCAACTACAAGTTGTGTGATAACAAACCTATTATGCATACTGATATGATTCACATACTTATGCAAATATCTTGACCAATACTTTGGCACAACACTTTTCCATATTCTGTATGCATACAGTGGCTATCTAGATGCCTTCCATCTCTACTAGACATACTATCAAGAATGTGCATAGCTCCCAACATGTTAGCAAAGAGGTTTCATTTTAGACAAGCAACAATGGAATGTTTGTCCAACTTACCCATCATATGCATATTAGTAGTATATTGTTCAATGCTATATGAATGCTTACACTATGGATGATATATTTCCTGATTCTTGGAATACAAATATGCATACAACTATTACGACCAATATCATTAACTATTCATAGATTCAAGAAGTAATTCAAATAACAACTTAAATACCTATCTTTTATGTTTGTGTGGTTGCCTCCCTCTTGATCAGTGTTTTGAAAACCGGTCCGGTTCGAACCGGAACCGGCCGGTTTGACCGGCCAAGGGAAATGAAACACCAAACCGGTGGTCAACTCGGACCGGGGTCCGGTTTGGTAATGAACCGGTCCTGAACCGGCCGGTTCATTACCAAACCGGTCCTGAACCGGACCTAACCGACCGGTTCCATAATAACCCGGTCGGCCAGCTAAAAAACAAGGATTGTAAATCAGCAGACAGTTACAGCAATAATAACAGTATTTTACATAGGTTAGCAGACAGTTTACAGCAATAATAATCAGATAATATTAGCCTTCAAATAGTGCTTCCAATTTTGAATGATGAATGCAACCATACAACAGTGAGCAGCACAAAAATCCAACACTTTTACTAGCAAATAAAGAATACGAACAGCAGACCACAATCAGCATAAAATAGTATTATGTTCAATCAGAAAGTATTACCAGTTTGTATTCCAATTATGCTAGTCATATATCACTATTAAAGTGTGGGCTTATTTTCACTATATATCATTTATGTGCCATTGTAAAAAACCAACATTTCACAACAGTCTTGACCATTAGTCAAACACGCTGACACAGTAAACAGCTTGTAGAATGCACTGCTATGATTGAAATATAGCTTGGAATGTTAAATATATGTTTTATGATTAAAATTGTAATTTTTTTGTATTTTTTAATAGTCCGGTTCATTGAAATCAAACCGCTCCGGTTCATTACCGGTTCTAGTTCCGGTCCGAGTTGACCCCTGACCGGTTTGATTCCCGGTTCCGGTTTTTAAAACATTGCTCTTGATCTCTATTTTCCCTTTATGATAGCATCATGATTATATGTCTTTGAACTTCTATCCATCCTGTACCACTATGCATGCTTAGGTGTGAACTAGTTTCATCATTGTGTCAACCTCAAGATCGCACACCTTCATTAGTATAATCTCAATACTATCAAAACATTATAATCCTAAATAATCTTAAACATGTATGGTCATGATCATTTCATACATAGGTAATTTATCACAAGCTTTAGTATTCAAGGTTTCATGGATTACTTATTTTACTCATGCATATTCTTATTAGGACTCTTCTAGTTTGTCATATCATTAATCAAACTAAGAAACATAATATGCATAAACCCTTGATTACTTAAACTTCTAACTTCAAGAATAATCCTTATCAATCATACAAAAGTATACTTATCTAAGATCCTAACACAAAGTAGGAGTCTTACTCGATATAGGAAAACATACCTGTATGAGCATGCTTGCTAGTTATGCCTAACATACCTAAATAGTATCTTCTTTGTTCTCTTCAAAGATTTAGAGATCTTGTGCTAGTAATCTGCATCTCTTAAATCTCATATGTTAGGTGTATTAGAACCAAATCGTACATACCTTGTAAGTAGAGCTTCTATGTGATCAAAGACTATGAATGAGTCTTTTGTCTTCATGTCATCATGGTTATATATTCTTGATCTAGAACTTGATTTGTCTTTCTTCATGTACCCTTCATGTTAGTAGACAACATCATCTTCATACAACACCAAAGTGTATTAGTACAGTCATAATATCATGAGTGTCATAACCCTAATCAATGAATGTCTTATATCATTCACATGAATTCATACTTTTACTAAGGTGATCATACAACCCTAAAAATTGATTATGATTGTACTATCCTTAATCATATGCAAGTAAGCATATCATGAACTTAATCATCAGATAAATAAAAACTGATTTCAAAACATACCTGCATCTCCTCAAGTCATACCTGTAAATATTAGATCCAGAGATCACTACTCCCTCTGGATCGCTCTGAGATCTCAAGTAGTATGAGTCTCAATATCAATACAACATTAATATAAACTCATACAACTAGATGCATTTACCAACTGAAAATATAAATGCAATCATACATAAACAACAGATGTACCCTGGAACCCTTATGGGAAAAACAAGCAAACTGTGGGGCTATCTTCTTTCTCGAGCCCAGAGCATATAGGAAAAGAGACAAGTACAATACAGGGTTACCTCAGAAATCTCTTTAGGCAAACTCTAGATTTGCATGCATCTAGCTGATGCATGCACGGAAGAGATGAGCCGTAACTGCAAAACTGGATCTGAGTATCCCTGCATCCACCTCTCTCTGATCTATCTGTCTCTATCCTCTGCTCTGCTCTGAAGACTGCTCTCTGATCGAAAACGTCCTCCTCTTCATGCACAAGTGCGCCCTGCCTCCAACAATGAATGACTTGTACTAAATCATATCTCAACAGATTTGAGCTCTGATCGTCAGTGATCTTCCTTAATCTCTGAGACGAAGATACTCTTCAAGTTACAGACACTCAATCGCTCTACCGGATGTGGTACGAGCTTCTTCCTCCTTGGGGAATGCGCCCTCCTACTCAAGGGAAGTCGTCCTTCTCTCTAGTGACCCATCTCAGATCAATAGCTTCTCTAATGAAGACAGTCACCTCCTGTCTTCCTTTTAACATCTCACTGAGAAGTTAGGTTTACCAAAAACATAAAACAGTTGCATGCAAACCTTTGCATGCATTTCCCTCCAATCATTTTCCTGGTTAATATTTTAACACTCCCTCTTAACCAGGAAAGGATTTTGTACCAATCCCATCTTCTCCTTGAAGTATTCAAACTTGGTCTTCATCTAAGACTTTGTCAGAATGTCTGCAACTTGCTCATCTGTAGAAATGTACTGTAGCTCAATTGCTCCCTTTTGAACATGATCACAAATAAAGTGATATCTGATCTCAATTTGTTTGGATCGATCATGAAACATTGGATTCTCAGAGAGCTTGATGCAACTTTGATTGTCACAGTGAATCATCGTAGGCTTTGTTATCACATATATAGTAACCGGGCTACCATACATTTTTTGTCAGATTCCAGTATACTATCCAGCCAGTTCCCTTACATTGAGATGCTGAGATGAGTATCTATATTGGAACACTATCAGATTTTGGACAGTATATCTATTCCCCAGTTCCATGATTGAGTCTCAGGACACTCAGAGAGGTGACTGATATAGCCATTATACCATTTATACAGAGCAGTCAGTAGTCCCTAGAGTTACAGCAGCAGTTTCAGAGGACAGATGATGGTTTAGGTGATGAGCATTCAGGTATATGACTCAGCAGGTATATCATTGTGTTATGGTTATATTGCTTTTATACTTATTCTTATAGCGTGTCTTAGCACTTAGTGTCATGATTTGGCGATCATATAGATATGTGGACTTGGTTGATCTTATTATATATATTTTATTGTCCCTACTCAAACTTAGAAGTTCACTATTCATACTCATTGGTTTTACCCTCCCTAGGGAGAATAGAGGTGATCATTCCACCATACCTTGGCTTGCTAGTGTTGGCTCCATTATTCATTGTCTTCATCCATCCATTGCCTACCTTTTAGTTTATCACCCTGACTTACTACTTGACTAGTGACATGGAGGATCTTTTCCCCACTGTAGCCTCTGTATTGGATGAGCTTCCCTGTTTATTGTGTCTCGGCTCTAAGTTGGTGACAAAACTTACCTATGGTGAGTTGGAGTTCATTGCGAATTCCCCCTAGTCACTAAAGTTGTGTTGGATAAACCCGAAACTTTTAGTGCTGCCATGAATACAAAATCTGGAAAATGAAATGCTATATCTTGTATGAAAAGCCCGTTCATGCAATGTGTTTTTCAACACGCATGAATGAAAGGCATGCCAAATGAAAATGGCCATGAAAATAAAATGTTATATCTTTTGGAAATGTAAATACCTAGGTAAACAAGCTGTCTGTGACACACCTAGAAGTGCTCAGGTAAACAAGTGCCTTAAAAACACACCTACAGCAGAAAGCCTCAAATAAATGTAAATCTATGCAATGTGTTTATAAACACACATAGATCAAGGCTATGGAAACTTCAGGCCCAAAGCAATGGAACTTAAATGCTATATCTAAATAATTGCTGGCCGCATTTGTATTATGGATTGTGCGCATCTGTTAAAGGTGAATAAACCTTCTTTAAACAACTCATCCATTTGTGAGACACCGCCATTTCCTGTGTTGTTGCTCATTCAGTATATACTATGGTTTGTATTCCCTTTCCTTTTTCCAAAGTGTCACAATGTTAAGTCAATCAAGTCATCCCTTAGCCTAGCCAGTTATTTTAGCCTTCACCCTTCACTAGCAAGTTGATCACAGCTATGAAGTGAGTATGGTCCTGAAAGTCTAGCCTGAGTAATAATTATAATTAATGACATTATATATTTGGATTTAGATCGCCAGTAAATGATTACTTTGTGTTATCATTGCTATTTGAATAAGTTGTAGAGCATGCATTAACCTTTGACACTTTGCAGCAGCTTCTAATGATGGTCTGAGTTATATTTGGTCATGTTGACTTGATCAAACCTAGTTTGACCAAGGTCAACCACAGGACATGAGATGGTTGGACCTTGTGATGATATGGATAGATGATATATGGTCTATGTACATGTACATGATGATTCTATGTATCAGGTACAGGTTTATGATGATGATTCATGGTTTACAGCATTATTTGATCATTTACAGATTATTATTATTTCACCTGTTTCGGTATATTGGATATATTTTATGATCATGCAGAGATTCATATGGTGTATGAGTACACATCTTGGATGGATTTGGACCTTCTGAGTCCAATGAGATAGTCTGTTTTCAGTTCCGGGCAATTACAGTGATAATTGAGCCTCAGTAGGCTATCCCAGTGCAGTTTTGGTCTGTCGGAGACCCTGTTAGAGCAGATGTGATTTTTATCCGGTTGACCTAGGGCGCTATGCTTGGAGGGGGTGGTCCAGCCACTTGTTTTTACCATATTACCCCCCTCTCGGACACACTGGTGCCCTCGCCTTGACAGCGCAGGCACTCCAGGAGGCAGTTTGGGGCAGTTTCACGCTTCCCAAGGCATTTCAGGATTGGTAGAAATGTCTATTGAGGAATTCGATTTGGGCTACTGAGGCAATGTCTTGGCATGGGATGATCAGTGATGATGGATTGATGTCTTCCACACCTCCTCTAGCAGTTTCAGCTTCATTGGGACCCGCATCCATCATTTATGGCACTTTCTGATGATTTCTGAGGTCTTTTGAGGCCTACCATCTGTCCATAGAGGCACGGTTTGGTATATTGATGACTATTTTATTATCATTGTGCTATGGGGATTGACCAAGGGTGGCTAAAATTACCCCTTGGACCCACCATAAGCTTCTTATTATATTTTGTCATCATGATATGGTGGGATTCCCCTCTCCTAGGGCGATTTTGTCCACTTATGTTATATTTTATGAGTGATCCATGTATTTTATTGTTGAGCTCATCTCAACCATTGATTAGACATTTGTATCTTTTAGTCTTAGCCACTCATTCAAAAAGTGGTTAGGATTTGATGCCTCTCCTTCCTATTTAATGGAGAGAGCTTCTCATTGTAAGGGGTCTTTGGCTCTTGGATTATTGGTATAGAAAAACTTTCTTGTGGAAATTCTTGTGGTCTCCTTTGCATCTGGTGTTCTTAGATGGTGATTGGAAAGTCTATTGCAACTTAGCATTTGGAATTTGTGGTAAGATCTATCTTTTTTGGAAATGATTGTCTTGTCTACAAGAGGGCGACTTCAACAAGGGTGATTTTGCAAGGCTTCTTCAAATCGACTTTCTTGGCATTTGCTTGTATCAGGGGGTTATCATTAGTATCATTGTGATCTATGCTATCTTTCTATTACTTCTCTTGTGGCATTAGTCTTCTCTCTTGATTGCATCAAATTTGATATCGTTGACGTTTGTTGTGTAGGAGAGGGCGCATTGGCTTTTTGGACTAAATCGACTTCATAGAAAACTACCTCAAAGCTTCTCAAATTGATCGGGTTTGCATAGATCATCATCATCAAGGCATCTACAAGGTTACCGAGATAAGATCCATAGGTTTGTTTCTCTTATCTTGATCCAATCCATTGACATAGCTCATAAATTGATAAAACCCTTATTATTTCAAATCCTCATTGTTACATTTTCTCAGATCTACTAAGATCTAGTGGGTTGTTGGGTATAATATTGAAAACCCACCTCTATAGTATCCACGACATCTCGGATCTATAGTTTGGTGAGGATTGACCTCCATTTGATCCCCTTCCCAGGCCAACTTAGCCTCTCCAAGTGAGGTCGCACTCCTTGGGGAAGGTGAGTTACCCTAGATCTAGTTGATGGGTAGTTGAGATCCCACTTGATTCATGATCTACAGATCCAATAACCTACCCCCAGATTGTCACTTTTCTGATTTCTACCTTGTGGGCCCTATTCCACATTTTAAGGGGATTTATTCCTCATTTTGGACCACTTGGTATCTTCAAACTCAGATCTAGTAAGATCTAGCCATCGGATTGCCTTGAAATTGTAGATCCATACTCTCACTTGATCAACCTACTTGGATCTAAATTTTGGATGCCATTGGACTTGTCTTGATTCACTTATCTCACTTTTTACCCTCCTTGGGTAAAGTCACACCACCTTGGAGAAGTGAGTTGGTCCACTTCTAGGACATGGGTCCTTGAGATTTTGATGGATTTGGAACGAGCATGTTTCAAAACCTAGGTCTAGCAGGTCACTTTGTCAAATCTTGCCTTGGGGATAGCATTCCTTGTTTTAAGGGATTGTGGTCGATTTAGGTTAAACATTGAATCTCTAGATCTAGACCTATTCATCCATCAAGACTTTAATTGCCCACTTGTCTAATGCAATAGGAGTCATCAACCACAAGTCAACTTTACTTTGACTCCATTATCGCAATTCCCAAGGCACTGGTCTCTCTCCAAGTCAATTCGACTTTCCTAGATTGTTGGATTAACTTGTGGTTTCACCTTTGTGTGGTGAACTAAACCCTTTGATGTCATCACACTTCATGATCAAGCTCGTCACTTGTACTAGTTGGCCCCAATTCAACCCCTAAACTACCCTGCATTGGACACGGTTCCCAAGGCAGTGGATTTTCTCACATTGACTAGTACTATAATCCTGGATCTTATTTTCAAATACTATAAGTCACTCACACATCGTTAATGAACCAAAGCTATACTCATTGAAGCCCTCACTTGTCTTGTGACTTCATCCTAAGGTCTAGGATAAACCATACACCTTACTTCACTTAGAATTAACTTGATTTGGTGTCTTGGTTTTGATCTCTCCTGTCGGGAGTAGATCGGGTCTCCCCCTTTGTTGTCTGGGCTAGATAACATAAAGCAAAGGTTGCCTCGACTAGCGTGACAACCATCTATTGGAGGTCGAGGTGATCGTGGTTGCACCTTTTGAGTTGCCCTTCCCTATTGCCATCTATTAATGGATACATTCACAGGGGTAACTACAGCTTAGGTGATAACAGGCTCCAACTGCTGATCAAATAGACTCACCAACATCTTGCGAACCCAGATGGCTTCACAACTGGCTAAGCTAGCCGACATATATTCTGCCTCAGTAGAGCTCAATGCAACGGACTTCTGCTTCCTGTTGAACCATGACACAACTACCGAACCTAAGCTGAAGCAACACCTGGAGGTGCTTTTCCTGTCACTTGCATTCCTTGCCTAGTCTAAATCTGTGAACCCCATTAGCTAGACTTCTCCCTGCCTCACATAATTCAGTCCATACTCTGTTGTACCACTGATGTATCTCAAAACATGCTTTGCTGCTACCCAGTGCACATCTCTGGGTTCTACCATGTACTGACTCAAGGTGTTGACATCAAAGCTCAAATCTGGTCTGGTGTTGACCAAGTACATCAAGGAACCAATGAGCTGTCTATACTTAGTGGAATCGGCCAACTTACTCTCAGAAGCCACTTGCTTCTTCCAGTTGGTTGTCATAGGGGTAGTCATAGGCTTGCAATCCTGCATCTGAAATCTCTTTAGAATGTCCATTGCATACATTCCCTGACTAACAAAGATATGCCCATACTCCTACCAGGCTTCCATCCCTAGGAAGTAATGCATCAGTCCTATATCCTTCATCTCAAACTCAGATGCAAGGTCCATCTTGCAATCACTTATGAGTTTTTCTGCCCCTTGTTATCACATCTATGTTAGCTGGAGCTACCATACTGCAGACTATGCGGCCGAGGACCGAACAGTACTTTTTTTTTCCAGATTAGAGATTCGATGCCTTCAGAGGAGGCATACAGTTTTGTTCAGATTGCCGCAAGCAGATGTATCATAGGGGACACATGGTTGTACAGTGGTACAGACATGTCACTTAGCATTTACCACAGGGTCACTGTTATCACACCATAGTAGTAGGGCTACTCTTCTTGTTTAACAGATATCTGCACATTCCAGAGCTTCCATTAATCAGAGCATGGCTATGATGATTGTATATTTTGTGATCACTCATGATCAGAGCAGTGTATTATTCAGACTAATGTTAGACCTTGTTTCAAGGCTGAGCCTTGAGAGTTCAGATTTGATGACCGATGTGACCCTTTATCCCATACAGTTTCAGTTTAGTGCTTAGAGATGTATTGCAGCAGTGTTTCAGATGGTATATGATGTTTATTACTATGATGATGTTGTATGACCTATGCATGTTCTATCATTGACTGTGGATTATTATCTTGTTGATTTAATCATGTTCACAGCATTTGCTTGGTATATTATTCCTGATGTGGCAAACTGTTTAAAATGAACTATAAATCATAAAATGGACAATTGCTTGCACATTTAGGTCATTTAACAAAACCCACTGGTTTTCCACCTTACATAGATATGGTCTTTCCTGACACCAGCTGTCTGCTAGTGTAGGCTCCATCTTCACTTGACTCCATCCATACATGACTTTCGTATTTGACTTTAAGCCTAGACCTGTCTCATTTGACTTTCTGATACTGAGGACTTCCCCATTTTTCTACCTCTGTGTTTGGACCGCATCCTTGTATGTTTAGTGTCTCGGCTCTAAGTTGGTGACAAAACTTGCCTTTGGTGAGTTGGATTGTAGGCCTAAATCATTCTGGTCGGTTGTCCCGATGTTTGGCATTGGCTCGAACTCCCCGTAGTCACTTGAGATGTTGTTGGCTAAAACTGAAAGCTCATGTTCTACTTATGGAAACTTATAAATTCGCCCATGGAAACTAAAAAGGGCAAGAGCGATGAACTCCTAAAAATACTCCTCGAAGAGTATAAGAAAGGTCCAAAAAGCAATGATTCTTAAAAGCTATATCTAAACAATTGCTGACCTTATATATATATGAAAACATGCTTTGGATGCAAGCTGCAACTAGTTGAGCTTATCAGCACACCTGAGATCCGAAGGGTTATGTAGGCCAAAAAGGTCATGAAATGAAATTGAATGATCCTAATGAACCTGGATCAACTTGATGTAGAAATGATGCCTAAGTTGAATAAGCACTCTCTAAACAATTTATCCATTTGTGAGGCACAACCATCCCCCGTGTTATTTTGTCCAAGCATAGAGTTTGTAGCTTTCCCGTTTTTCCCAGTCCAAAGTATTTTTGAGTTGAGTAAGACAAGTCAACCCCTTGGCCCAACCTTGTTCCTAGCCTTCATCCTTTACTAGCAGTTTGACCATGTCCAATGGGTGAGTTTTTCATTTGAACTATTGTGCAAGTAATTTTATAACAAAGGAATATGCTAACTTGATTAATGCCACTGAATGGATGTTATACTTTGAGCTTGGCTGTGAGAATGATTAAAGAAACATGCCTTAGTCTACTGATGTGATTTATCCTTGGTTGTATATTATTGGGATCCGTGATGATGTGGGCCATATCTATACCTATTGATGATGATTGATGGTCCCACATACTTGATGATGATGTCATATGATGATTGATACAATTCAGCAGGTTTTATTATTATTTCAGATCATCAGATTATGCACTGTCCATATATGGTGGACCCTACAGCTGGCCCATTAGGGCAACCCATGGTGTATGAGTACACATTCCTAGTGGATTTGGGTCTTCTGGATCTAATGAGACATTTATCTTTCAGTTCCGGGAACTTTTGATAGTGATTGATGCAGTTTTACACTTGTTGACTAGATTTGGGGTTGATTTCCCAGCCTGAGCAGTAGGGGCCAGGAGAGGCCAGTTCACCTAGGGTGCTGTATGAGAAGGGGGTGGTCCAGCCACTTGTTTTTACCGTTTAACCCCCCTTCTGGAGAACTTGGTGGGCTCAGTTGGACAACGCAGAAGCCCTAGGAGGCATTTTTGGCACTTTCACAGTTACCGAGGCAGTTAAAAAATGGGATAACGTGGTCACTGGGGAATTCGATTTGGGCAAGTGAGGCAAGGTTTTGGCATTTGGTTTTCACAGAGGTCTTCCAGGGTAATCCCACTATCTTCTAGCCAGTTTTCACCATGTGGGTAGGCCCACAGCGATCACAGGAGGTCTTTTACTGCTTGTCTGTCACAGATTTTGAGGACAGATTTGATCATTTATATTATATTGGACATATTTTATTATTTTATTGTGCCTTGGGGATGAGCTAGTAAGTATTGATGCCTCCTAGCCCCACCATGTGCTTCTTATGTCATGTCCTAGTCATTATCAAGTGGGCTTTGGTACTTTTCTCCCCTCTAGTGGATGACGTCACCCTCCATGATTATTTTAGACTATGATGTCATCACTTTATGAGTCATCCATGTGTTATGTTATTATGGTTCATCTTAGCCATTGATTGTATATTGAGATCTTTTGATCTCAACCACTCATTTGATGTAGTATTGTAAAGTGGTATAGGGTTTTGGTCTTTATTATCCTATATAAGGAGGAGACCCCCTATTGTACAGCTCACCTTTGGAACTCTGGAATATTGGAATAGAACACTTCTTTGTGGAGCATATTTCTCTTGTCTTGTGGATTCTCTTGCATCTTGAGTATACAGTATCTCTTATATGTATCATTGTGGATTTTGGTGCTTCTACTAGTTTTCTTGCAGGAAAGTCGAATTGGTGGAGAGGAGGGCGATTTCTTGAGGGTTATTGTTGGAGGGATCCACGTATTCTCTCTTGGGTTGATCTTGTGACAGGGAGTATCATTATTGTATCTTCGTGACATAGTTGATGCTTTCTATTACATCTTTCTATCATTTTCATAATCATCTTACTTGACTTGTTTCTTTGATCTTGTCTTGTAGGAGGAGGACGTTTTGGTTGGAGCTCTTGGGTCTCACTCTTGAATATACACATAGGAGAATGCTATCAATTTGCAAGGTGGCCACAAGCAATTGAGGTAAGATCTACAAGGTATGTGCCTCTTTCCATCCATTTTCTCTTCATTGGTCACAAACCCTAATTAATTAAAATCCTCATTTTTGTTTTTTCGTAGATCTACTTAGATCTAGCCTTGCTTTTGAAAAGATCTTAAGAACCCACCTCTATAGCATCCACCCCTAGTTGGATCTATAGTTTGGCGGTGATTGGGTTAAAATTAACACACTTTTCAAGGCAATATAGCCCTTTTGAACCAAATCGCACTTTCTTTGAGAGACTTGTTGGGTTAGATCTAGCATGTGGGTAGGTGAGATACCACTTGATTTGCAATCTACACACTTGATAACCTACCCCTAGACTTTTACTTGGGTGATTTCTACCTTGTGGGCGTCATTCCACATTTTAAGGGATTAAAACCCCTTTTTGAACTACTTGGTACCTTAAAACTCAGATCTAGTAAGATCTAACCCTTGGATTGACTTGATTTTCTAGATCCACATAGATCATTGCCTAAGCTACTTGGATCTACAATTTGGTGGCCATTGGACTTGATTTGACACACCTTATCCACCTTTTAGCCCTCCTTGAGCAAGGTCGCACTTCCTTGGGTGACTGAGTTTGCCCACTTCTAGGACCTGGGTAGTTGAGATTTCAGTGGATTTGGAACGGGCATACCTTGAAACCTATATCTAGAGTATCATTTTGTGACGATCTGCCTTGGGGGTAGCATTCCTTGTTTTAAGGGATTGTGGTCCACTTGGGTCATTTCATGAAATCCTAGATCTAGCAAGATCCAACCACTCTATCTCAATTAGCCCACTTGATTTGCATACTAGGTGTCCCGATCTATACGTTGACATATCTTTTGACTCCATTAACCCATCCAACAAAGCACTAGTCTTCCTTAAGTGAGTCGCATTCCTTGGGAATTGTGTCAAACCTTAGATACAGTGAGTGGGTACTTCTAATTTCAACTTAGATCCATAGATCTACACATTACATATCCTCTAGTGCTAATTACATCCCTTAATTTCACCTTGTGGGTCCACTTTAAGCCATTTCACATATCCCAAGAAGGTAAGACCCACTTGTGTACCATATGGTACTATATCTTGTCATCATAACTAATCATGTGGCCTAAATCATACATTGGTTGAAACACTAATCATTTCTCGAACCACCTTCAACCATACTTTAATTTCTAGGTCCACTTTACCTTGCATTGGTTTCCGTAACTTACCATTTACTCATCCCTAGGAACCTTTGTTTGGGTCCTGTTATCACACCATAGTAGCAGGGCTACTATTCTTGCTTAGCAGATATCTGCACATTCCAGAGCTTCCATTATTCAGAGCATGGCTATGATGATTGTACATTTTGGTGGTCACTCATGATCAGAGCAGTGTATTATTCAGACTTATGTTAGACCTTGTGTCAAGGCTGAGCCTTGAGAGTTCAGATTTGATGACCGATGTGACCCTTTATCCCATACAGTTTCAGTTCAGTGCTTAGAGATGTATTGCAGCAGTGTTTCAGATGGTACATGATGATTATTACTATGATGATGTTGTATGATCTATGGATATCCTATCACTGACTGTGGATTATTATCTTGTTGATTTAGTCATGTTCACAGCATTTGCTTGGTATATTATTCCTGATGTGGCAAACTGTTTAAAATGAACTATAAATCGTAAAATGGACAATTGCTTGCACAGTTAGGTCATTTAACAAAACCCATTGGTTTTCCACCTTACATAGATATGGTCTTTCCCGACACCAGTTGTCTGCTAGTGTAGGCTCCATATTCACTTGACTCCATCCATACATGACTTTCCTATTTGACTTTAAACCTTGACCTGTCTCATTTGACTTTTTGATACTGAGGACTTCCCCATTTTTCTACCTCTGTGTTTGGATCGCATCCCTGTATATTCAGTGTCTTGGCTCTAAGTTGGTGACAAAACTTGCCTTTAGTGAGTTGGATTGTAGGCCTAATTCATTCTGGTCGGTTGTCCCGATGTTTGGCATTGGCTCGAACTCCCCGTAGTCACTTGAGATGTTGTTGGCTAAAACTGAAAGCTCATGTTCTACCTATGGAAACTTATAAATTCGCCCATGGAAACTAAAAAAGGGCAAGAGCGATGAACAGCTAAAAATACTCCTCGAAGAGTATAAGAAAGGTCCAAAAAGCAATGGTTCTTAAAAGTTATATCTAAACAATTGTTGACCTTATATGTATTTGAAAACATGCCCTGGATGCAAGCTGCAACTAGTTGTGCTTATCAGCGCACCTGAGATCCGAAGGGTTATGTAGGCCAAAAAGACCATGAAATGAAATTGAATGATCCTAATGAACCTGGATCAACTTGATGTAGACATGATGTCTAAGTTGAATAAGCACTCTCTGAACAACTTATCCATTTGTGAGGCACAGCCATCCCTCGTGTTATTTTGTCCAGCACAGAGTTTGTTGCTTCCCCCCTTCTCCCAGTCCGAAGTATTTTTGAGTTAAGTTAGACAAGTCAACCCCTTGGCCCAACCTTGTTCCTAGCCTTCATGCTTCACTAGCAGTTTGACCATGTCCAATGGGTGAGTTTGTCATTTGAACTATTGTGCAAGTAATATTATATAACAAAGGAATATGATAACTAGATTAATGCCACTGAATGGATGCTTACTTTGAGCTTGGCTGTGAGAATGATTATAGAAGCATGTCTTAGTCTACTGATGTGATTTATCCTTGGTTGTATATTATTGGGATCCGTGATGATGTGGGACATATATATATGCTTATTGATGATGATTGATGGTCCCACATACTTGATGATGATGTCATATGATGGACATATGGTGCAGATGATGATTGATGCAGTTCAGCAGGTTTTACTATTATTTCAGATTATCAGATTATGCACTGTCCATATATGATGGACCCTACAGCTGGCCCATTAGGGCAACCCATGATGTATGAGTACACATTCCTAGTGGATTTGGGTCTTCTGGATCCGATGAGACACTTATCTTTCAGTTCCAGGCATTTTTGACAGTGATTGATGCAGTTTTACACTTGTTGACCAGATTTGGGGTTGATTTCCCAGCCTGAGCAGCAAGGTCCATGAGAGGCCAGTTCACCTAGGGCGCCGTATGAGGAGGGCGTGGTCCAGCCACTTGTTTTTACCATTTACCCCCTCTTCTGGAGAGCTTGGTGGGCTCAAATGGACAGCGCAGATGCCCTAGGAGGCAGTTTTGGCACTTTCACAGTTACCGAGGCAGTTAAAAAATGGGATAAAGTGGTCACTGAGGAATTCGATTTGGGCAATTGAGGCAAGGTTTCGGCATTTGGTTTTCACAGAGGTCTTCGAGGGTGATCCCACTATCTTCCAGCCAGTTTTCACCATGTGGGTAGGCCCACATCGATCACAGGAGGTCTTTTACTGCTTGTCTGTCACAGATTTTGAGGACAGACTCGATCATTTATATTATCTTGGACATATTTTATTATTTTATTGTGCCTTGGGGATGAGCTAGTAAGGATTGATGCCTCCTAGCCCCACCATGTGCTTATTTTGTCATGTCCCAGTCATTATGAGGTGGATTTTTGTACTTTTACCCCTCTAGTGGATGACGTCATCCTCCCTTTGTACCATTTAGTTGGGACGTCATCATTATATTGGGTGATCCATGTGATGTATTGTTATGATTTATTATTAGCCGTTGATTAGATCTTTTGATCTTTTAATCTTAGCCACTCATGTAAAAGGTGGTTAGGATTGTACTCTCTCCCCATCCTATTTAAGGAGGGAGCCTCTCATTGTAAAATCATCTAGAGATTTTTGGCTCTTGGCTCTTGGAATAAAAAATTCTATCTTTTGGAGTACATGCTTGGATTGGAGTGGATGTTGGCTGTTTCGATTGTAAATTCTTTTGTCCATTGCACTGGAGGATCTATTGTAGCTATCTTGCAATATTTGCCATATCTTTTTACAGGTTAAGAGGACGTTTTGGGACAAGTGCGAATTGGTGGGGAGGCTTGCCCTTCAACCTTGGAGGAAGACGTTTTGGGTTAAATAGGGAGTAGTTTTGTCTTTGTGCCAACTATTCTTTGCTTATCTTTCTCTTGCTTATATCTACCTTCAACATGTTAAACTGATTGATGCTTTGCTCCTTGGCTTTGAGAGGTTAGAGGGACTCATATGTGGCTTGGAAAAATCGATTTGGCAAGAGGGATTCAACAATTCTCCATTTGATCTTTGGCAAAAGTAATCCTCGTCTCAACTAGCATTCATCTCTTCATCCAGGTATGTTCCAAAATCATCCATAATTTCTAGATCATAAAAACCCTAATTGATTAAAACCCTAATTTTTGGTTTTTCTTAGATCTACTTAGATCTAGCCTTGCTTTTGAAGAGATATTAAAAACCCACCTCTATAGCATCCACCCCTAGTGGGATCTATAGTTTGGTGGTGATTGGGTTAAAATTGGCATACTTTTCAAGGCAAAAAAGCCCTCTTGAACCAAATCGCACTTCCTTGGAGAGGCTTGTTTTGGCTAGATCTAGCACATGGGTAGGTGAGATCCCATTTGATTTGCAATCTACACACTTGATAACCTATACCCAGACTCTTACTTTGGTGATTTCTACCTTGCGGGCATCATTCCACATTTTAAGTGATTAAAACCCCCTTTTGAATTTCTTGGCACACTAGAACTCAGATCTAGTAAGATGTAACCCTTGGATTGACTTGATTTTCTAGATCCACATAGATCGGTGCATAAGCTACTTGGATTTACAGTTTGGTGGCCATTGGACTTGATTTGGTCCACTTAACCCACCTTCTAGCCCTCCTTGAGCAAGGTCGCACTCCCTTGGGTGAGTGAGTTTGCCCACTTTGAGGAAGTGGGTGGTTGAGATTTTTGTGGATTTGGAACGGCCATACCTTGAAACCTAGGTCTAGAGTATCATTTTGTGACGATCTGTCTTAGGGGTAGCATTCCTTGTTTTAAGGGATTGTGGTCCACTTAGGGTCATATCATGAAATCCTAGATCTAGAAAGATCCAACCATTCAATCTCAATTAGCCCACTTGACTTGACTTCTAGGTGTCCCGATCTACACTTTGACATACTTTTTGAGTCCATTAGCCCATCCAACAAGGCACTAGTCCTCCTTAAAGCAAGTTGCACTCCTTGGGAATCGTGTCAAACCTTAGATCCGGTACATGGGTACTCCTAGATTCAACTTAGATCCATAGATCTACTTGTTACATAACCTCTAGTGCCCATTGCATCCCTTAACTTCACCTAGTGGGTCCAATTTAAGCCATTTCACATATCCCAAGAAAGTAGAACCTACTTGTGTAGCACATGGTACTATACCTTGTCATTATACCTAATTATGTGGCCTAAATCATACATTGGTTGAAACAATAGCCATCTCTCAAACTACCTTCAACCATACTTTAACTCTAGGTCCACTCAACCTTGCATTGGTTTCCGTAACTCATCATTTACTTATCTTTAGGAACCTTTGTTTGGGTCCAATCAACTGTGATTGGTTATAGGGTCTCTCCCTAGGTCTTGTTTCACCTAGACCCAAAGCGAAGAGTGCCTCGGTTGATGTGACGCCCACCTTGCATTGGGAACCGTGGCATCTCTTGGGTCACCTCTTTAGTTGCCTATCTCCTCTACCGTCCCGGATGGGATACCACTAGGGGCAACTACAAGTTGTGTGATAACAGGTCCAATCATCTTTTATTTGGTTATAGGGTCTCCCCCTAGGTCTTGATTTATCTAGATCTAAAGTGAGGAGTGCCTCGGTTGACGTGACTCTCACCTTGCATTGGGAACCGTGGCATCTCTTGGGTCACCTCTTTAGTTGGCCATCTCCTCTACCGTCCCGGATGCGATACCACTAGGGGCAACTACAAGTTGAGTGATAACAGTCACCCTTCCACGCCAGGCTTTGATATGAGCCCTGTTATCACACCATAGTAGCAGGGCTACTATGCTTGCTTAGCAGATATCTGCACATTCCAGAGCTTCCATTATTTAGAGCTTGGCTATGATGATTGTATATTTTGAGATCACTCATGATCAGAGCAGTGCATTATTCAGATTTATGTTAGACCTTGTGTCAAGGCTGAGCCTTGAGAGTTCGGATTTGATGACTGATGTGACCCTTTATCCCATACAGTTTCAGTTCAGTGCTTAGAGATGTATTGCAACAGTGTTTTAGATGATATATGATGATTAATGTTGTGATGATGTTATATGACCTATTGATGTTTTATCATTGACTGTGGATTATTATCTTGTTGATTTAGTCATGTTCACGGCATCTGCTTGGTATATTATTCCTGATGTGGAAACCTGTTTAAAATGAACTCTAAATTATAAAATGGACATTTACTTGCACATTTAGGTTGTTTGACAAACTCACTGGTTTACCACCTTACATAGATATGGTCTTTCCTGACACCACTTGTCTGCTAGTTTAGGCTCCATACTCATTTGACTCCATCCATACATGACTTTCCTTATTTTGACTTTAAACCTTGACCTGTCTTATTTGACTTTCTGATACTGAGGACTTCCCCATTTTTCTACCTCTGTGTTTGGACCGTGTTGTCCGCCAAACTGCACACCAGCAGCAGAAATCTTTCGAAAGCTGTCTCTTCACTTCAAGTGAGAGAGGTGTGGCCTTGGGGGCAAGCAATGAGCCAGGTATTGTCACCTGAATCTCAGCTCCTCCATTTAGGCTAACTCCTAACGAAGCCAAGGGGGGTAGTCCATAAAAAAGAGTTTCACTAAGGCTCTTGTGTTTTAAAATGTTTTTTGTATGGGGTGATATAGATGAGTGTTGTTTAGGAGTTTTTGTGATGAGACCAAAAAATGTAAAAATGAACAACAGATAATAAGCAATCCACTTTGCGAAATAAGATAACAAGAGGGCAGTATGATTCAAGATCTGATAAATCACTAAAGCATTCACAATATGAAATAAACACAAGGACAAATGGTCCTGATCAATATATATGCTTTTAAATAACCAGTGCCTTATGGAGTCAAAGAAAAGTAAAGATTGTGATGCTGAAAGTGTAGGTCTTGAAAAATGCCGTTTGTGAGATCGTTGTACAAATTATCTTTGTAAATTGAAGATTTTAATGGTCTTGATTATTAGGATAAAACCAAGGATATCAAAAGAGTGTCCAGAAAGACATTCTAAGCAGCTCCTTTAAGAGACATGTCAGACCTGTCTGGAATCACAGCGAGGCGCGCAATGCTAACCAGCCACCGTGTTGCAGATTGGGCAATCCGGTGCCTCCCCCGAGAACTGCCTAAAATACTTTTTGAACAACGCCGGTTCGTTGGTTATGGGGGTGAAAGTTTTAATTAATTATCATTTATGAGATTATCAAATCCTTCACCTTTCTGAGTACTAGTCCAACCGTTTCCGGTTGGCAGAGCATACGGGTGTGTTGGATAAACGACCAAGATAAATTAATTAAGGGGGAAATGTGGATGGAAAAGTTTTATTATTTAGAGCACTTGTTCGACTCTCCGACAGAGAGCGTTCTTGACTTGGTCTTATGACTACAGTTCAAGAGACTTCCTACTTTAAAATGCCTAATGCAGGGGAAGATGCAAGTCTAACAATGCTCTCCGACAGAGAGTGCTCTTGACTTGGATTTGGCCAAGTTCAAGAGACTTTGTTCGTTTTAAGAAGCAAGAAGCAGTTGTGATAATAAGATATTTCAATTTTATAACATTTAAATCATGTGATAGCTCAAATAGATGTGAAATACTACTAGCTTGCTACGTGCAAAATAAAATGAAATAACTGAAAGATCTAGTGTTCTACCAAGCAATTCTACTCTAAAGGTGGGATCAACCTCCGAACAAGGTCAACCACTAGAACCGTCAGTCTTGGAAACCTTCCAGCTAGCTAGATGTCCACAAGATGCTGATGGGGGAATGATAAGCTACCACAAAACTATGTGGCCTTTGGGATACAATCCCAAAGTTAGCTTACTCTGGTCAAAACTTGAGAGAGAAGCGACAAAATGAAAATAAACTACTCTAAAACATGAACTGAAAATATCTTAAGCTAAGCAAACCCAACACTCTTCCCCAAATGGGGAAGAAACCCAAAGGTGGAGGACTCCTCCACTAGAAACCTTTATTAATTTTTACAAGTGCCTTGGGTTTAAGAAAAACTTGAAGGACTTTTTTGAGAGATAAGACTTTAAACTTGAAATGAGAGTTTTAGAAAGGATAATAAGATCTTGTATGTTTAATCACTCCTTATGGTATTCATTTAATTTTGCTTTGATCTTCTGCTTCAAGATCTACCAAGTATCTCCCTCTCAAATCACCTACACAAGCTCGAAATAACTCAACAAGGCACCCTTTAGTGTTAGAAAAAATCAAATAAACTTTGAAGCTAAGTCTATAAATGAAAACTAAGGTCTAAAACATAGAAAGCATGAGATTTTAACTTGAAATTGTTAAGATGGTAAAACAGACCAACAAGCTAAAATGCTCCGAAAAACAGTGGGAACGAGAATGCAACCACAAAATTTCACACTATCCGATATGCCAAATTTTCTTCTTTTTAAATGAAACTATAAAATTAAGAAAAAAGACTAAATGAAAGCCTTAAATGACCTTTTAATGTGCCTAAACTAACCTTTCAATAAATGAGATTTGATTTATAAAAGAGATCTAACTACTAACCTTCCAAAGAAATGCAACTAGCTAACTCTAACTTAACAAGTTTTTGTTTTAATGTTTTGTTGTGATTTTGGAAGGTGGGCGAATGGGAAGAAAGGAGGACAAGGAGGAGCAACTGGTGGATGGAAGAGGAGGGACGAGAGGAGAAGAAGGTAGGGGGAGCGAATGGGAGAGAGAGACAAAACTTGGAGTGGATGGAACATGGAAAAAATGGAGAGGAAAAAGAGGAAAACGAATGGATGGAGATGGGACTCAAGTGGAACACTTGAGGGCTTGAAACACTGCTATGGAAACCCTTCGGTTAACCGGTGATATGCCAAAAACAAGTGTTGAAGGGAGCACAAGGGAACAAATCCCAAGTTATTCCCCAAGGTTGAAGGAACTTCAACCTTATGACAAACTGATCTAAGGCTTAAAAAACAAAAACAACTTCAACTTTGGATTAAGATCTGGAAAGGGTTTCCACAAGAATGAAGGTAGATCCAAGTAAAAAGTAACTGAGAAAGTGTTTGGGTGTTTGATGGAGAAGAGCTAGATTCTCTTGTTTCTCAAATCCATAAAGCTTGAAACTCCTTTGGCCTTATGTGGAGTGAAGATGTACCTGCAAGAACCTTAAGCATGGGATAATATATATAAAACAAGAATATTTAAGTGAAAAGAACTAGATACATGCTTGCTTGTGCTAGATTGTTAGCCATCTTGAACATGATCTATAGCTTAAAAGCCTCAAATAAAAATGCAAAACAATATCACCTTGATTCTCAAGTGAAGCAATGAACATCAAGAGCCTCCATGTTTTTGACCTCCAAAGTCTTAGCTTTATTAACAATAAAAATGCTTACAAATTCTCCAGAGTTTCTTTGCCTAAAAATCCATGAAGAGAAAGCCCAAATGGCCTTTCTTATATAACAAAACTCAATGCTAAAACCCTAATTCGAATTGGTGATGAAGAGAGCCAAAAACTCCATAAAAAACCAATCAAATCCATGTCAACACCAAGCAAATCGAGCTTGGAGTCTTAACTCATCTTTAAACTTGAGTTTGGAGCCCATAATTTGAGGAAGGAGCCTCACATGCATTGATTTCATAATCCAACAACCCATTAATCAATTGCCAAATCACAAAAACGAATTTGCATGAAGGTTGAGTTACCGGAAACGTCATCTCAAACCACCGAAACGCCGTTCCCCGTATCTGAAACGGAAGCGGAGTAGAAACGACACTGAAACGGAATGGATCCGTATCAGTCGTAGCCGGAAACGGATCTGTTAATTCAGAAACGGATCTGCTAAACCAGAAACGGATCAGCTAAAAGTGGATTCGAATGGGTGAAATTTGAAAACGGATCGGAAAAATCGTGATCAGTATCAATCGCGATTTTGATATTTTGTGGCTTTTTGCGAGTTAGTTAAACATTAAACTTTTAAAGCAGGCCTGCATTTAGCAGTTAGCATGGGTGACTTTTACTCGCGTAGAATGATTTTGACTTGGTCAATGTACTTGCGATTTAACTTGCTCTCAGGTTTGAGTCACGATTTTTCGGTTCACACGCCCAAAATTCGATAAAATCCAGATTTTTAACTCCATTATCTCTCATTCATTCGCGGGTGTTTTCCTCTCTGTGTTCGGTGTTTCCACTCTCTGCATCCAGTGTGTCCCTCATTCGCGTAGAGTAGTGAACCAATCACCACAGCCGCGTGAGGCAGTGACCACAGTTGCGTCGTTTCATGTCTCTCATTGCCCTAGTGACGGTGTATTCATTTACGGTTTACTGCCCGACAGTGTATTCGCTGCTCAAGTTCATAACTTGTATTCATTTACGGTTTACCTCCCGACTGTGTATTCGTTGCGGCAAGTTCATAGCTTTATTGTTTAGATAAAAATAAATATATAATGGCTTTAATAGTGTCAAGATAGATAAAGGATAGGATTACGTTTTATTGTATTTTGGTTTGGATAAAGGATAGTTAGGATAGGAAGTTTCTAAACGCTAATTAGAAAATAAGTTAAAATGTATATATTAAATATATATTAAGAATGAATTATAAAATATAGTTAAGGATATTAATACCTTGATTCTTTTGATAACTTGCATTATATGAAAATAGCTATTTTGAATATTTATGAAAAATGTGTTTTTAATTCAAAATATGTGTAGATATTTAATTTTTTGTAAGTCATTAATCCATGACATATGAATGCTAAATTTAGTTAGATTATATATATATATGTCGTTTCCCTGCCGTATTGTATCCATATTTTTTGAAAATTTGCCGTATCCGTGTCCCCCCCCTGTATCCGCATCCGTTTCCGTATCCGTTTCAGTGCAACTTAGCATGAAGGTGTGCGATTTTCTCAACTGTAGATCACTCCCAGTGCTCCGAAACTGATCTGAATCAGGTGGGTGAAGATTCCAATCATCATAAATGCTTTTTGCCATGTCATTTTGACTTTTACTTTATTCAATTTGGCCTTTTTTGGCGAGATTTAAATTATCTCCAATTTATTATTTTTTGAATATTCTAATTAATATTTCTCATTTTTTGATTTTTTGAGAAAATATTAATTATGAGGCCAAATAATTGTCTGAAACTTAGGGTTAGCTGGTCCGGGGATCATGAATGATTTTTGGCTTAAGTCTGGAGCCTTCAATCACTGAAATCGGATCCCGGATGACTGACATATTACAAATTGAAATTTCTCTATTTAAACTATAGAGAAATTTATTAAAATTTAAAAAATAATTAAAAACCCAAATTCGACGGACCTGGTAAAATTTTTTCGAAATTTTTTCTGAGGGTCCTAGAGACTTGGGACATGACCAAAACCTATTCTAATAGTGTCTAGTACGCTTATATACATTAGTTGGACTCTAATAACCTCCCATGGCTAAATTTTTTAAAATCGGGCATTCCAGCTTTGGAGGAAGCGGGAGAAAACCTCATCGATTATAGCTTGGCTACAGGCAAAGTATAATTGACAAGGGAAAAAACTCCCCGGAATACCTTAGTTGCTTAATCAAGTCATGGGGAACCGAGACACTCAGATCCTACTAGCACACTTTATTACAAACCCCCATGGGGCCATGGTCATGTCGACTCAAAAATAAAACTGGCTAGCCAAAACTGGCTAACTGCTGCATTCTGAAACCCAGATACTCTGGAAGTGAACACTGATGTGTTCCAACATTGGCGGCTCAATAAGGTTTCAACTATTTGTACAAAATAGGTGATAACAGACGGCATCCCTCTATGTTCAGTGTCTCGACTCTAAGTTGGTGACAAAATTGAATGATCCTAATGAACCTGGATCAAATTGATGTAGACATGATGCCTAAGTTGAATAAGCACTCTCTAAACAACTTATCCATTTGTGAGGCACAGCCATTCCCCGTGTTATTTTTGTCCAACACAGAGTTTGTAGCTTTCCCATTTTCCCAGTTCAAAGTATTTTTGAGTTGACTTAGACAAGTCAACCCCTTGGCCCAACCTTGTTCCTAGCCTTCATCCTTCACTAGCAGTTTGACCATGTCCAATGGGTGAGTTTGTCATTTGAGCTATTGTGCAAGTAATTTCATATAACAAAGGAATATGCTAACCTAATTAGTGCCACTAAATGGATGTTATACTTTGAGCTAAGTTGTGAGAATGATTAGAGGAACATGTCTTAGTCTACTGATATGATTTTTCCTTGGTTATATATAGACCTAGTCAAACCTAGTTTGATGATGGTCATTTCTTGGGATCCGTGATGATGTGGGCCACATGTGCTTATGGATGATGATTGATGGATCCACATATTCTTGATGATGATGCCATATGATGGATATATGATGCAGATGATGATTGATGCAGTTCAGTAGTTTTATTTATTACTCCAGATCATCGAATTATACACTGTCCATGTATGGTGGACCCTACAGCTGGCCCGCCAGGGCAACCCATAGTGTATGAGTACACATTCCTAGTGGATTTGGGTCTTCTGGATCCAATGAGACACTTATCTTTCAGTTCCGGGAACTTCTGACAGTGATTGATGCAGTTTTACACTTGTTGACCAGATTTGGGGTTGATTTCCCAGCCTGAGCAGCAGGGGCCATGAGAGGCCAGTTCACCTAGGGAGTTGTATGAGGAGGGGGTGGTCCAACCACTTGTTTTTACCATTTACCCCCCCTTCTGGAGAGCCTGGTGGGCTTAGTTGGACAACGCAGATGCCCTAGGAGGCAGTTTTGACACTTTCACAGTTACCGAGGCAGTTAAAAATGGGATAAAGTAGTCATTGAGGAATTCGATTTGGGCAATTGGGGCAAGGTTTTGGCACTTGGTTTTCACAAAGGTCTTCGAGGGTGATCCCACTATCTTCCAGCCAGTTTTCACCATGTGGGTAGGCCCACAAAGATCACAGGAGGTCTTTTACTGCTTGTCTGTCACAGATTTTGAGGATAGATTTGATCATTTATATTATTTTGGACATATTTTATTATTTTATTGTGCCTTGGGGATGAGCTACTAAGGATTGATGCCTCCTAGCCCCACCATGTGCTTCTTATGTTATGTCTTAGTCATTATGAGGTGGATTTTTGTACTTTAATCCCTCTAGTGGATGACATCATCCTCACTTTGTACCATTTAGTTAGGGCGTCATCATTATATTGGGTGATCCATGTGATATATTGTTATGATTCATTATTAGCCATTGATCATGTATTGAGATCTTTTAATCTCAACCACTCATTTGATGTAGTATTGTAGAGTGGTATAGAGTTTTGGTCTTTATTATCCTATATAAGGAGGAGACTCCCTATTGTATAGCTCACCTTTGGAGCTCTGGAATATTGGAATAGAACACTTCTTTGTGGAGCATATCTCTCATGTCTTGTGGATTCTCTTGCATCTTGAGTATACAGTATCTCTTCTATGTATCATTGTGGGTTTTGGTTCTACAACTATTTGTCTTGCAGGGAAGTCGAATTGGTGGAGAGGAGGGCAATTTCTTGAGGGTTATTGTTGGAGGGATCCACATATTCTCTCTTGGGTTGATCTTGTGATAGGGAGTATCATTATTGTATCTTCGTGACATAGTTGATGCTTTCTATTACATCTTTTTATCATTTTCATAATCATCTTACTTGACTTGTTTCCTTTGATCTTATCTTGTAGGAGGAGGACGATTTGGCTTCTTGAGGCGCACGATTTGGCTTGGAGAATCAAAATTGCTCTCTTGAATATACACATAGGAGAATGCTATCAATTTGCAAGGTGGCCATAAGCAATTGAGGTAAGATCTACAAGGTATGTGTCTCTTTCCATCCATTCTCTCTTCATTGGTCACAAACCCTAACTAATCAAAACCCCAAATTTTGGTTTTTCTTAGATCTACTTAGATCTAGGCTTGCTTTTGAAAAGATCTTAAGAACCCACCTCTATAGCATCCACCCCTAGTTGGATCTATAGTTTGGTGGTGATTGGGTTAAAATTTACACACTTTTCAAGGCAATATAACTCTCTTGAGGCAAATCGCACTTCCTTGGGTGAGGCTTATTTGGTTAGATCTAGCATATGGGTAGGTGAGATCCCACTTGATTTGCAATCTACATACTTGATAATCTACCCCTAGACTCTTACTTGGGTGATTTCTACCTTGTGGGCATCATTCCACATTTCAAGGGATTAAAACCTCATTTTGGACTACTTGGCACCTTAAAACTCAGATCTAGTAAGATATAAGCCTTGGATTGTCTTGATTTTCTAGATCCACATAGATCATTGCCTAAACTACTTGGATCTACAATTTGGTGGCCATTGGACTTGTTTTGACACACCTTTCCCATCTTTTATCCCTCCTTGAGCAAGTTCGCACTTCCTTGGGTGATTGAGTTTGCCCACTTTGAGGACGTGGGTAGTTGAGATTTTGGTGGATTTGGAACGGGCATACCTTGAAACCTAGGTCCAGAGTATCATTTTGTGACGATCTGCCTTGGGGGTAGCATTCCTTATTTTAAGGGATTGTGGTCAACTTGGGTCATATCATGAAACCCTAGATCTAGTAAAATCCAACCATCATATCCCAATTAGCCCACTTGATTTGCATACTAGGTGTCCCGATCTAAACTTTGACATATCTTTTGACTCCATTAACCCATCCAACAAGGCACTAGTCCTCCTTAGGCAAGGTGAACTCCTTGGGAATTGTGTCCCTACTTTCCCGAGTTATCCAAACGGTCACATGATCCTCATCCTTGTCATCCCTTACCCTTCGCCATGTATTCCACATCACCCAAAGTCAACTAGGTGGTCAAGTGTATAGGTTGTGCATAGCAGTTGAGTCTTTTGGATGTGGTGGGCCCATCTCACCTGGGGCCTTGTATTTTCCGAAATTTAATGCAGTTTTTGATCACCATTTTATTGTGATATTGTTTAGTAATGTACTAACTTGTATAAGGAAACCTTTCACTTCATGATTGCATATAGGTATTCAGCTAGCACTATTGTTGAGCAGATTTGACTTGGTGAAACTAGGTTGACTAGGCCAAAAATGGGCCCGAAAAAATGTTGCGACCGAAATTTCGATTTGGTCAATTATTATCTACAGGAGACCCATATGAGCCTCCAAGTTACATAATGCGAAAAGATCAAGGCGTTTGTGAGATTTTTAATTATTACTGGTAATTAATGACCTGTTTTAATTAAAAATCATGGATTTTGGGCAAATAATGCTTTAGTGATGGATCCGGGTCGTTCGAGTGGTCATTCCTACTATTTTTGGGGTCCACGATCACATTGCAGCAGACGGTTCGGCAATCTGGGCACTCTAGGTGGGTCAAAAGCCCAAATTTCATCTTCAGCCATATAAACCAGCAATAAAATACATGGGAAATAAAAAATTGACAAAGGCAACCATAGCAAAAGGCAAAAATCAATTGCCATCAAAGTAAAGGGTGATTCGTAAGGTAAATTGGTAATGTTTGACATGATATTGATGTGTTGTGGGTCCCTCCATTGGCCCAACTCTTCATATGGTACGAATTGCCCATGAGGGGTGTTTTCTCCACTTAGGGGAAATTCGATTTGCATGTTGTATTTGGTGTGGGGCCATGATGTATTAACTAGGGGGCTAAAACATCACATAGACACCCCCTAGCACATTATTTGATTATTGTATGGGCCCTACAAGGGTACCCCTCTCCACTTGTGCGCTTTTCTTGGGGCAATTCGCACGTCCCTCCATGAGCTCATCTCCACCCTCGATTTGGCAAATGGGAGAGTTAATCCTAGGCATTGGTTTTGGGGGGAATGAGGCTAGGTTTTGAGCCATCTCTATAAGAGAATGAGCTCACTCCATTGTTGCCTCTCTTGGCACATTTATACACTTGAGTTTTGATGATATAGAGCCATTCTTCCACAATTCTTGAGAGTTTATGGATGGATTATGTGTTGCTTGATTGATATCTAGTCTTTCATAGCTTTGTTGAGTTGCTAGTGAATTGTATCCACCTTGTCCTTGGCCAACGATTTGCAGGTGAAGAGCTCAGCTAGAGGAGGGCACAGTTTTTGGAGTGGGAACCCCACAACTGCTCGAATTCTTCAGAGTATGAACAAGGGAATTGTTATTGCATGTTTCGCCTTTCAATTCTCTCATTTTAGTCATTTTACTTGCTGGTTTCTCTTGTTATTTGCTGCATCACTGACTTGATGTTGTTTGTGGTAGGTACCTAGGGCAAATTTGGCCACTAGAAGCTCAAAACGTGAAGGGAACACGCTGCTGCTCGGAAACTGAGTTTGGAAGGCTAGTCTTCGGCAACTTCGTCCATCTATTCACTCCCAAGTAGGTCCTTCTTGCTGGTCTTTAGCATTTTAAATTTAAATGTGTGTGTTGAGCAGAAAACTCACTTAAAAACCCCTAAAAATACAAAACTTAATTTCCCACCATTAGAATTTGTTTTAATTCAAAACCCGCTAATGAATTGATCTTAAAAGCCTTAATCTTAAGTTTCATTTGCTTTAGACTCCATTTGCCCATAGAATCAGCACTAGTCTACCTGGCAAAAATGCCCCCCCTGGGGCATTTTTCTCTTTCTGCTTGGTTGGGTGATTTTGGGGTTCTAGGTAGTTTGTCATTGGTTTCAAATCATCATGTTATATCAAGGAATCAAACTACCAATCGCTAGAAGTATTTTAAATCACGTTTTATTTGCTGCCCTAGGTCCATTTCTGCACTGCTTAACTCTCTCCCTTGGGCAGATTTAATCCATTCTTTCACTTATAGCTTACTTTACGTCCTAGTCTATTTCAGCCTTGCAATCACTAATCTAATAAGCTTGTTTCATCCTAATTGATTGCTGGTCACTTCCACATCGTCCCCATTTTTACTACTTGTGTCCATCTCTTGGTTGGAGCTAGACTTAAGACTTAATCCGCACTCATTTCCTGTTTGTACTTCTTTCTATCTTTGGGTTTGGGTGTGTGTTTGTCTCTCAACCCTCATTGGTTGAGGGGGGTCTCCCCCCTGACTTGGCTACTTGCCTAGTCTGAAGCGACAGTAGCCTTGTCCGGTGTGACTTCCGTTCCTTGAACGGAGGACCTGGCTATTGCAGGTTACACCATTCTAGTTGATCACCCTCTGCCATCCCTGTTGGGACATTCCTTATCCATCAGCTAGAGTTTGTGTGATGACACCCCTATGATAAACAGATCATCTACATAAAGCACAAGGATAAGAGGACCCCCTTTTACTACGATGAAGTAGAGACTTGGATCTGCTTCACTCTTTTGAAACCATAGCTGCTGCAAATAGGTATCGATCCTAGAATACCAAGCTCTGGGTGCCTGCTTTAAGCCATATAGAGCTTTCTTCAATCTGCACACATGAGACTCTCTCTCAAGTACCTCAAAGCCCTCAGGCTACTCAATGTAAACCTCCTCCTCTATGAGTCCATTTAGGAAAGCTGTCTTGACATCCATCTGATGAATCTTCCATCCCATTTCTGCTGCAATTGAAATCACAGTCCTGATGGAAGAATACCTGGCCACAGGAGCAAACGTCTCCTCATAGTCAACTCCCTCTATCTGTGAGAACCCTCTAGCCACAAACCTGGCTTTGTATTTCTCAATTTTGCCATTTGCTGCATATGTAATCTTATAGAGCCATTTGGAGGTGACTACAGATTTTCCTTCTGGTTTGGGCACCACTTCCCAGACATCATTCTTCATGATGGAATCATACTCTTCCAACATGGCATCTCTCCAAGCCTGCTTTCCTGCTGCTTGTTCGTATGAGGAAGGTTTTGACTCACTGATGCTGCTTACTAGAGCTAAGTAACTGCAGAATCTCTGTGGAGCCTTTCTTTCTCTCACATCTTTCTTGGGAGTTCCTATTGCCTGAGCGTCCTTTAAGGTGTCCTGAAGCCACTTGGGCTTCCTCTTCCCTGAAGTGACATCCTGAGATGAGAACTCCTCATCCTCGTCCCAATATCCTATATGTGAGTGAGTACCTCTAGTAGAGGTGCCAGTAGCTATTGATCCTGTAGCTCTAGAACTTGTAATCTGGGATCCTGATCTCAGTTGATCACCAACCTGAGATCCTGTGCCAGTTCCTGTTCCTGTGCCTGTGGAAACCGTATCTTGTGCATCTATCACTCCAAACACTTGGGACCCTGGTGACTGCTGAGCGGTACTCTGTCCTGTGTCAAGTAGGGATGTAGCTTACTCTGGTTTGACATACATTTCCTAAAGCCCTCCCGTTCTTCCTGCCTAACATTTTGGCATTGAAGGGCATAGGCTTACCTTGGATAAAACTAGTAGTCATTATTCACTCTCTCCTGCATATACAACGACACATATCTTGGTAGAAGAGTTTAAGAAATCTACCTGGCGACTCCCAAACGTGACTCCCCTGAGGAGCGAGCTCATTTACATCCCTATAACACTAGAATTTAGACAGATCTTATCGTTATCTAGAACCCATGGGGTGCATCATTTTGTTTTCAGGTTCTTGAATTTAAAAATAAATATAAAAATATAAAAAATAAAAAATAAAACTTTCGGTCGTTTAAAAGTTTTTGACTTTTCAAAAATTGTTGGGTATCCTCATCATATTCCTCATCAATCATGTGTAAGGTTGCCTATTTTCGATGGAAGTTATGAAATCTCTGCTAAAAGACACCTTGAACTTTTTAGGGAAATTATTAAAGAGTTATCCATAACCCATGAGGATGTGTGTATGAGACTATTGGCTTCATCTTTCAAAGAAAGAGTTGGACTCTGGCTTTCGAATTTGAAACCGAATAGCATTTCTGGTTTTGACATGTTTGAAAATAAATTCCTAGAAGAATGGGGAAGTGAATTCGATGATATGTATCTTTCGAATCAAATCCAAGATCAAAACCTCCCCCTTTCCGATCCTATTGTTGAATCCTTTAACAATCAAATATCAAGTGATTTGTCAACATCCGGAGATGACCCTTCCTGCCCAATTTCTTCTGATGATAAGTCTTCTACTTTTGAGTCAATCGAAAGTCAAATCTTTAATCATTGTACAAACCATAAGTTTTCAAATTGCTTGTTAGGTAGCCCTAGTCCTGATCCTGAGGGAATTTCTGAGGATGAGCTTTTAGTTAATAGGTCTACTGAAGTTCCTCCCTTAGAGAGACTCATTAGTCATTCTGTCTTTAGTGATCGTTCAATTCCTTATCAACTTACTGAAGAAGAAGAAAGTGGAGACATTAACCAAGATCATTTAGTAGTGCTTTCACATGATCATTGTGCAAATAATCAAGATGTTTTAGATGAGCCTGTTAATTTTATCCCTAACAAATTGAATAAAAATGATAATTTATCCTCGTATGAATTTAATGATGAATCAATAAGTCAATCTCAAGGTGAGGATGAATTAGTGAATCATACTAGACATTCTAACCTTTGCTCCACTTCTTATAATGAATCTTTAAATTTTCCTTTTTTTATCCTTAGTCAAGATAGCTTAGAGTTAGATAGCTATGGTCAATCTTGTCCTTAGATTGTAAATATTAAACTTGATCAAAAGCTTGAAATAACTCCTAGAGTAAAGAGTGTTTTCTTTTGTCAAAATCTAAGGTCGAACTTGTCTATCTATTTGGGAGAATTTTCATATTTACAATCTACCCTCCTGTCCCAACTCTTTCAATCATCTTTGGGTTGGTGCTATAGTCAATCTTTTGCCTTTGGAATTTTCAGAAGGAAATATATGCATGATTACATGCTTGGAGAAAAAACACTTCACTCCCCTTTTCGGTCACTTTGGAACCATAATGCTTGTTGTCAAGTTATCAATCACTCTTGGTGGCTAGGAAAGGTGTTTAAAGATCAATTCCATTTTTTCTCCATTTTTGAGCATCAAGTGGGTTTGACTTTGTTTTTCCATCCTTTAAATGTTAAGTTATCCCCACTTGGTTTGTATTTGATCATTAATCCCAGGGAGAACCAAATTGAATATGTAAGAGAAGTAAATGAGGAAGTTGTGTTCTGTGAAAAAGAATTAAGTTACAAGCCTTATATTTTTCCTCCATCAATCTTAAGCAATAGCTTGCATGAATTTTATGATCCTATCAATTCTTGGATGGAGGATGTTTGCATCAGTCAATCTTTTCCTTGGCATGATTTCATTTTGCACCATTCAAACCTTTATTCAATTTTTGAACAAACCTGGAAGATTGCATTATCAAATTCTCTGATCTTTAATCCAATCATGACTTGTTTCATTACCAGAAATCAAAGAAGAACCACTAATATGTTTGATGAATTGTTACACTGGATTTATGATTTTACCTAGCATTTGTGATGATTGGTTAGATTAGAGTAGGTAGGAACTGAATAAGCCTACTTGGGCAGTGGTTAGTCTTTTTAGCCATTGAGTCTGGCACCTTTCTATTTTCTTTTCCTAAGCTCCTTTGTAAGCTCCTAGTTTAACTGAGTACCTGTCATTTTCTTTTTCCTGCACAATAAATTTCAAATTTTGCAAATTATGTTAGTAGTTTAATTTTCTTTCTGCATTTATATTTCATGCATTTATATTTCTGACATAGAATAGATTTTATTTCAATTGGTTTTATATTTTTCCCACACATGCGGCATGAGGTATTTTGATGTTTGTGAATGCAGAAATAGGTTGCAAAAATAAGAAGATGGAAGCAAAATGGTAGAGTACTGCATCGTGGATTCGAGTAGCGGAGTTCGAGGACCAGAGATTCTGAGGTTCTCAAGCGCTCATTTCAGCAGAGCACTTGTCCCAGCCAGAGCCATATGTTATCACATATATAGTAGCCGGGCTACCATACATTATTTTTCTGATTCTAGTACACTATTCAGGAAGTTCCCTTACATTGAGATGTTGAGATGAGCATCTATATTGGATCACTATCATATTTTGGACAGCAGTTATATTCCCCATGCCACGACTGAGTCTCAGGACACTCAGAGAGATGACCGATGTAGCCATTATACCATTAGTACAGAGCAGTCAGTAGTGCCCAGAGTTACAGCAGCAGTTTTAGAGCACAGATGATGGTACAGGTTGATGAGCATTTAGGTATTATGACTCAGCAGGTATATCATGATGTTATGGTTATATTGCTTTTATACTTATTCTTATATCATGTCTTAGCACTTAGTGTCATGATCTGGCGATCATATAGAGATGTGGACCTGGTTGATCTTATTATATATATTATATTGTCCCTACTAAGACTTAGAAGTTCACTATTCATACTCATTGGTTTTACCCTCCTTAGGGAGAATAGAGGTGATCATTCACCATACCTTGGCTTGTTGGTGTTGGCTACATTATTCATTGTCTTCATCCATCCATTGCCTACCTTTGAGATTATCACCCTGACTTACTACTTGACTAGTGGCATGGAGGACTTTTCCCACTGTAGCCTCTGTATTGGATGAGCTTCCCTGTTTACTGTGTCTCGGCTCTGAGTTGGTGACAAAACTTACCTTTGGTGAGTTGGATTGCAGGCCTAAATCATTCTGGTCGGTTGTCTAGATGTTTGGCATTGGCTCGAACTCCCCCTAGTCACTTGAGATGTTGTTGGCTAAAACTGAAAGCTCATGTACTATGTATGGAAACTGATAAATTCGCCCATGGAACTAAAAAGGGCAAGAGCGATGGACTGCTGAAAAATACTTCTCGAAGATTATAAGAAAGGTCCAAAAAGCAATGATTCTTAAAAGCTATATCTAAATAATTGCTGACCTTATATATGTATGAAAACAATGCCCTGGATGCAAGCTGCAACTAGTTGTGCTTATCAGCACACTTGAGATCCGAAGGGTTATGTAGGCCAAAAAGGCCATGAAATGAAATTGAATGATCCTAATGAACCTGGATCAACTTGATATAGACATGATGCCTAAGTTGAATAAGCACTCTCTAAACAACTTATCCATTTGTGAGACACCGCCATTCTCTGTGTTGTTGCTCATTCAGTATATACTATGGTGTGTATTCCCTTTCCCATTGCCAAATTGTCACAAAGTTAAGTCGGTCAAGTCATCCCTTAGCCTAGCCAGTTATTTTAGCCTTCACCCTTCACTAGCAAATTGATCACAGCTATGAAGTGAGTATGATCTTGAAAGTCTAGTCTGAGTAATAATAATAATTAATGACATTATATATTTGGATTTAGATCGCCAGTAATGATTACTTTGTGTTATAATTGTTATTTGAATAAGTTGTAAAGCATGCATTAACCTTTGACAGTTTGCAGCAGCTTCTGATGATGGTCTGAGTTATATTTGGTCATGTTGACTTGGTTAGACCTAGTTTGACCAAGGTCAACCATAGGACATGAGATGGTTGGACCTTGTGATGATATGGATAGATGATATATGGTCTATGTACATGTATATGATGATTCTATGTAGCAGCTACAGGGTTATGATGATGATTCATGGTTTACATCAGTATTTCATCATTTATAGATTATTGTTATTTGCCCTCTTCCGGTATATTGGATATATATTTTGATCATGCAGAGACTCATATGGTGTATGAGTACACATCTTGGATGGATTTGGACCTTCTGAGTCCAATGAGACAGTTTGTTTTCAGTTCCGGGCACTTACAGTGATGATTAAGCCTCAGTAGGCTATCCCAGTGCAGTTTTGGTCTGTCGGAGGCCCTGTCAGAGCAGATGTGATTTTTATCCGGTTGAACTAGGGCGCTGTGCTTGGAGGGGGTGGTCCAACCACTTGTTTTTACCATATTACCCCCCTCCCAGACACACTGGTGCCCTCACCTTGACAGCACAGGCACTCCAGGAGGCAGTTTGGGGCAGTTTCATGCTTCCCGAGGCATTTCAGGATTGGTAGGAATGGCTATTGAAGAAATCAATTTGGGCTACTGAGGCAATGCTTTGGCATGGGATGATCAGTGATGATGGATTGATGTCTTCCACACCTCCTCCAGTAGTTTCAGCTTCATCAGGGCCTGCATCCATCACTTATGGCATTTTCTGATGATTTCTGAGGTCTTCTGAGGCCTACGATTTGACCATAGAGGCACGATTTGGTATATTGATGACTATTTTATTATTATTGTGCTATGGGGATTGACCAAGGGTGGCTAAAATTACCCCTTGGACCCACCATAAGCTTCCTATTATATTTTGTCATCATGATTTGGTGGGATTCCCCTCTTCTAGGGCGATTTTGTCCACTTATATTATATTTTAGTAGTGATCCATGTATTTTATTGTTGAGCTCATCTCAACCATTGATTAGACATTTGTATCTTTTAATCTTAGCCACTCATTCAAAAAGTGGTTAGGATTTTGATGCCTCTCCTTCCTATTTAAAGGAGAGAGCTTCTCATTTGTAAGTGGACTTATGGCTCTGGATTATTGGAATAGAAAATTATTATTGCATCTATCTCCAGTGTTGTGGTGAATGTTTTTTGGTGTTCGTTCGTTGGTTCTTCCTTTGCACTGAGTTATTGGAGATCTTGTTTTGCCATATCTTTTGTACCACGTTTTTGCATCTACAGGTGGAGGCCGATTTGCTTTGAGGAGGAAGTATTGGTAGGGGAAGACTCTCCTTACTTCTTCTTTGGATCTCTTCGTTGGTAACAGGGAGTATTACTGTCCCAGGACCTTCTATTCTATGTTATCATTGCATTTTACTTGTATTTCCTCCATACTTGACCTCTTTGATTGAAATCGATTTTCCTTGGATTGACAGGTAGAGGAGGGCGCACTTGTGAGCTAGGGCACCAATTTGGCAAGCAAAATCAACCATCTCTCATTTGATCTCTGCGGGAATCTTCCTCAACATCAAGGCATCTCTCTTCATCACTTAGGTATGATCTCAAGGTAATTTCTATCTCCATGATCTATCCACTTGTCCAAAACATTTAAAACCTTAATTAATCAAAACCCCCATTTTTACATTTTTTCAGATCTACTAAGATCTAGTGGCTTCTTGGGCAAGAAATTTAAAACCCACCTCTATAGTATCCACGGCATCCCGGATCTATAGTTTGGTGAGGATTGGCCTCCATTTGACCCTCTTCCCAAGGCATTTAGCCTCTCCAAGCAAGGGCGCACTTCCTAGTTCGGTGGGTTGACCTAGATCTAGTATGTGGGTAGTTGAGATCCCGCTTGATTCATGATCTACACATCCAATAACCTACCCCCAGATTGTCACTTTTCTGATTTCTACCTTGTGGGCCCTTTTCCACATTTTAAGGGATTTAATCCCCATTTTGGACCACTTGGTATCTTTAAACTTAGATCTAGTAAGATCTAGCCATCGGATTGCCTTGAAATTATAGATCCACACCCTCACCTGCTTAAACCATTTGGATCTAAAGTTTGGATGCCATTAGACTTGTCTTGACCCCACTTATCCCACTTTTTAGCCTCCTTGGGTAAAGCCGCACCACCTTGGAGAAGTGAGTTGTCCCACTTCTAGGACGTGGGTACTTGAGATTTCAGTGGATTTGGAACGGGAGTAATTCAAAACCTAGGTCTAGTGTGTCACTTCATCAAATCTTGCCTTGGGGATATCATTCCTTGTTTTAAGGGATTGTGGTCCACTTAGGTCAAACCTAGATCTAGACCTATTCATCCATCAAGACTTTAATTGCCTACTTGTCTCATGCAATAGGAGTCCTTAACCAAAAGTTAACCTTACTTTGACTCCATTATCCCAATTCCCAAGGCACTGGTCTCTCTCCAAGTCAATTCGACTTTCCTAGATTGTTGGATTAACTTGTGGTTTGACCCTTGTGTGGTGAACCAAACCCTTTGATGTCATCATGTATCATGATCAAGTTTGTCACTTGTACTAGTTAGCCCCAATTCAACCCCTAAACTACCCTGCATTGGACACTATTCCCAAGGTAGTGGATCTTTTCAAATTGAACAAGTACTTTAATCCTGGATCCTATTTCACAACTCATAAGTCACTTTCACATCAATAATGAACTAAAGCTATACTCATTGAACCCCTCACTTGTCTTGTGACTTCATCCTAAGGTCTAGGATAAACCATACACCTTACTTCACTTAGATTTGGTGTCTTGGTTTTGATCTCTCCTGTCGGGAGTAGATCGGGTCTCCCCCTTTGTTGTTTGGGCTAGATAACATAAAGTGAAGGTTGCCTCGACTGGCGTGACAACCATCTATTGGAGGTCGAGGTGATCGTGGTTGCACCTTTTGAGTTGCCCTTCCTTATTGCCATCCATGAGTGGATACCTCCACAGGGGTAACTACAGTTTAGGTGATAACAGAACCCTTACGGGAAAAACCAGCAAACTGTGGGGCTATCTTCTTTCTCGAGTCCAGAGCATATAGGAAAAGAGACAAGTACAATACAGGGTTACCTCAGAAATCTCTTTAGGCAAACTCTAGATTTGCATGCATCCAGCTGATGCATGCACGAAAGAGATGGGCGCTAACTGCAAAATTGGATCTGAGTATCCCTGCATATGCCTTTGCCTGATCTATCTGTCTCTATCCTCTGCTCTGCTCTTCTCGCTCTGAAGACTGCCCTCTGACTGAAAACGTCGTCCTCTGCATGCACAAGTACGCCCTCCCTCCAACAATGAATGACTCGTACTGAATCAGATATCAGCATATCTGAGCTCTGATCATCACTGATCTTTCTCAATCTCTGAGACGAAGATACTCTGCAAGTTACAGACACTCAATCGCTCTACCGGATGCGGTACGAGCTTCTTCCTCCTTTGGGAATGCGCCCTCCTACTCAAGGGAAGTCGTCCTCCTCTCTACTGACCTATCTCAGATCAGTAGCCTCTTTAATGAAGACAGTCACCTCCTGTCTTCCTTATAACATCTCACTGAGAAGTTAGGTTTACCAAAAACCTAAAACAGTTGCATGCAAACCTTTGCATGCATTTCTCTCCAATCATTTTCTTGGTTAATATTTTAACAATACCTATCGAGATTGCTTGTAGTCTTCTCTGTAAGGGTAAAACCCTAATATTCCAAGGTAGATCACTTGTAAACATCTTATATAGATTCATGGTGATGGTATGATAGAATACCATTGCCATTTAAACCTCCTTCATTGCTGCCCTATGATTCTCCCAACTTTGCTAGGGTTTCTTCTTACTTGTAGAACCCAGAAACCCTAATTTTTAATCTCCTTCCTCCCGCAACATTTGATGGAAGATTAATATTTATGATGAAGGGATTCCAAATCCATTTTCAAAGTTTCCAATGTTGCATCAGGTGTCTCCAACATTGTATCAGGTCCTTCCATACCTTAAAAACTGAAAACCCTAAGTGAGAACTTCTTCCTCCTCTTCTTTGATTTCCTCCGTTGAGCTATTTCAGATGTGCCTTATTGTTTCTAGTGTATCTCTGAAATTTCGGATCTTCAGGTTCTAAAACGTCGGTCTGTGGTAGTTGGACCTATCATCTTTCCAACCCCACAGATTTGAGCTTCATTGGATTCTCCATGAGAGATATATGATAGGTTTCCCAACATGACCTATTTATGGGATGAAACAACATAGCGAACTTGTACGACGTGCCACGTGTCACTGTTTCAACTTCGGACTTTGAAATTCGGACCTGTGAAACTACAGTTCGTGCCCTAACTGTAACTTTTTATGGAATTCAATTTGGAGCTTCCTAGCTCGAGATATGACCTTTTTTCCTAGGTCACCTGTTTAGGGCTGCATTCTGGAAGAGGCATACACCCTATCTTGCACGGATCATCTCTCACAAATTACAATGAATCTGGGGCTGAGTTTTCGATACCATGTACATCTATGTTTGATATTCGTCTTGTAGAAGTTTCAGATCTTGAACCCTCGTAAAAACATATTTATATAGAAAGTTCCACGGTGACTAGTTTTTGCTATACAAAGCCCTAACTTTCAAATTGTCGCAAGTGAAACAAGTGTCATAAATGCCATACATTGCCTTCTTTTAGACTAGCTCTGATACCATGTTAAGATTCAATATGCTAAGATAGATAACATCAATATTCAATTCAATTTCACAACAATAGCATATACAGGATCACTGAAAGAATAACAAGCACAACATAGACACAAGAGACAATTTTAGCCCGGGAAACCCTCTAGGGGAAGAAAATCCAGCAAAACTTCCTCAATATAGATGATCAAAAGTTCAAAGACAAAACCCCAAACAAGTGCTCCTTCTCCTTGTAGATATCTCTCTCTGTCTCCATTGCGAATTACACAAGTGAGTGTGTGTGTCCAAATGAGGAGCACATCACTCCTATTTATACTTTATCTTCAACTTGACTTTTTCCCTAACTAGGTCGGCCCCATTAACTTAACTACTCAACTTAATGCTGACTGGGCCGACTCCTCTAGGGGACTTAAAAACTAAGTTGCTAGGGTACCCGTTCCCGGGGGTAGGGTACACATACCCGTACCGGGTACTTGGGTTCTTGTAAGGTACATCTCCTACCGTACCCCATATTGACTCCACGTACCCGAGACTCCATTATAAAACAAGGGTTACTTATAGGCAAAATGGCACACTATACCCCGTGTTTGGGTACTCCGTACCCCATGTTTGGGTACTCTGAGGGTACGACCGACTCAATAAAATGCAATCCGCTGGGGAAAATGTAATGACCCCCAACCAAATCTGAACTAATTTTTTGCTAATTGCGTAAGGAGTTTGGTTCAAGACTAATGTCAAACACTTTGCAACACTGTTCAAATTCCATTAAATATTGTCCGTATCTGATAGACTGATTTTGCATTGATTTGCAATGAATGTTTTTTTGGTTTTATGTTCAGCACTCATGGAACATAATTTAACTACCAAATGTGCACATAAAAATTATACATATGTATTTAATAGTGAGAAATACACTCACATCAATCGAGGAATATATTTGCGATTTTTAATTGCCTGTAACAACAGTACAAATAGGTGTTTAAAATAAGATTTCAAGTGTACTTTCAGGTCTAAGTTCAAGTGTTTGTTACAACTGCTTGGTACAATGATTTATCAAATTTTATGTAACTTCCAGTATTCCAATTGATATCTACTGAGTCTATGATTTATCAAATTTTATGTTTTAAATTTTCAATGTGAATGTTCATTGTTCAATGAATTATTGAATTTAGAATTATGAATCATGATTCATAATTTATGGAGGAATCTGAAATATGATATCACTGTGACATATATATATATATATATATAGTACCCTTGACGTACGCAAGTACCCTGTTTCAAAAAGTGGCGTCCCCATCCCTGTCCTTGTCCCCGTACCTGTACCCGTCCCCGTACCCAAGTTTCCTGGCAACTTAGCTTAAAAACCCCATTACATTTGACTCTAGGGGGATCTATTACCCCGACTTACAAGGGAGCATTTACCTCGATGACTTTACATAACCAAATACAATAATAACATCCCGATGGAGGAATAAAACATCTTCGAATAAATTACAATAATAAAATACAATAGAATATTCTTCGAAGTTACAATATTTCAACAGATGCCTGGATCCAACAAGTCCCCTGCTGTTGACACTGGCCCAACTGCCTTACCTGTCACTACCTCTCTCGGACCTGTAGTACCTTGATCAAACTCCATCAATGTGGCTTCGGAAGAAGCTCTTTGATCAACCAATGACTCTGTCACTGAACTCTAATTCAGACTCCCTCTGAATCTTTGTTGTAACCAATCACCCAATCTGTGTTGATGTAGTTGTAACTTCAGAAGATATTCACTTGTATTTTATATTGTTATTATTATTGTATTTTATTTGTACCTCCAACAGAGATGTTAAATTAATGTAACTTTAAAGAATATTCTATTTGTACTTTATTATTGTAACTCTGTCGGGGATGTCATTATTACATTTGGTCATGTAAAGGTTATGAGGTTAGCCCTCCATTTTAAGTCGGGTCATTAGCACCCAAGTAAATGTAATATAAGTGGTAATTGAGTCTCTCTAGAGAAGTCAGTCCAGTTAGGATTACTGGGGCCGACCTAGCCAAGTTAAAGGTTAGGTCAAAAGTAATGTATAAATAGAAGGAGAGACTCCTTCGTTTATTCATTCACTCACTTGTGCAATTCGCATTAGTGGAAAGAGAGAGATATCTGCGAAGGAGAAGGAGTGGCTTGAGTCTAGAGTTTGGTCTTTTTGTCTCTCTTATTTGTGAGACATATTTTTGGGGCATTGTACTTGATCATCTATATTGAGGAAGTTATCGCTGGGTTTTCTTCCCCTTGAGGGTTTTCTAGGATATATTGTTTTGTGCTTTGTGATTGTGTATCTTTCAGAGATCCTGATTATGCTGCTATTGTGAATACTGTATTGAATGCTAATGAATTTGCAATCTAGTCTATGGTAGCATATAATCTTAACATGGTATCAGAGCTAGCCTGAAAAGAGCAACTTTCACAAGGTAAAACTCTCTCTCTCTTCGGAAGTGAAAAATTAGGGCTTCTAAAAAAATTGGAATTTTGGATTGCAATTGGCATAGGAAGGTGTGCCTCTCCAAGATCGAAATTTTGGTACCAAGATCGAAATTTTTGAGTGGGTAAAACTCCTGGAAAGTCAAACCCTAGTTTGACTTTGGACCAAAAACTGCAAAAAAACCATAAAACCTGAAAAAGCCAGAAACTGCAGTTTAGAAATTCGCAAGTCAATTTTCAAGGGTGAAATTTTGGAATCTTCAGAAACCAAGTGTACCAACATACTCGCCTCAATCAAGTGCATCTTTTGGTGAGTTCAGTTTTTTATTTTGAGAAATTTTAATACTTGGTTATTTTTTGCTCTCTGGGTTAAGATGGCTCCAAGCACTAAGCTTGATGACAAGTTGGAAGGCATAGAGAACTTCTGTGCTTGGAAGTATAGGATTGGACTTGTTTTGGAAGAGAATGATCTTACCAAGTTTGTTAAAGAAGTTGTACCTGAACCCGAAGAAGTTGAAGCTAAGGAGAAGCAGGAGAAGGATATGATTAAGGCTATGAGGATCATAGCAGACTCCATAAAAGATCACTTGATTCCTCATGTGTCCTCCAAGAAGACTGCAAAGGAGATGTTTGATGCCCTAACAAGAATGTATGAAGGGAGAAACATAAATCAGAAGATGAATTTGAGAGCTCAACTCAAAAGCACAAAGATGAGCCAAGGAGAATCTATCCAGAAATACTTTACAAGGATTTCCCAATTCAAGGAACAACTAGAAGCTATTGGAGACACCCTTGATGAAGATGAGTTGGTGATGACTGCTCTCAATGGTCTTACTAGACCTTAGGACTCCTTTATCCAGAGTATGTGTGTAAGAAAGGAAAGTCTACTATTCGAAGTTGTATGGGAAGTGTTATCACACCATAGTAGCAGGGCTACTATTCTTGTACAGCAGATATCTGCATATTCCAGAGCTTCCTTGATTCCAGAGCATGGCTATATATTTTGGATCACTCATGATCAGAGCAGTACATTATTCAGATTTGTATATGACCTTGTGTCAAGGCTGAGCCTTGAGAGTTCAGATTTGATGACTGATGTGACCACTTATCCCATTACAGTTTCAGTTCAGTGCCTAGAGATGTACTACAGCAGTGTTTCAGATGATATTTGATGATTATTATTATGATGATGTTGTATGATCTATGGATATGTTCGCACTGACTGTGGATTATTATCTTGTTGATTTAGTCATGATCATAGCATGTGCTTGGTATATTATTCCTGATGTGGCAAACTATTTAAAATGAACTGTAAATCATAAAATGGACAATCACTTGCACTTTTAGGTCATTTAACAAAACTTACTGGTTTTTCACCTTACATAGACATGGTCTTTCCCCGACACCATTTGTCTGCTAGTGTAGGCTCCATATTCACTTGTCTCCATCCATACATGACCTTCCTGTTTGACTTTAAGCCCTGACTTGTCTCATTTGACTTTCTGATACTGAGGACTTCCCCATTTTTCTACCTCTGTGTTTGGACCGCATCCCCGTTTATTCAGTGTCTCGGCTCTGAGTTGGTGACAGAACTTGCCTTTGGTGAGTTGGATTGTAGGCCTAAATCATTCTGGTCGGTTGTCCCGATGTTTGGCATTGGCTCGAACTCCCCCTAGTCACTTGAGATGTTGTTGGCTAAAACTGAAAGCTCATGTTCTACCTATGGAAACTTAATAAATTCGCCCATGGAAACAAAAAAGGGCAAGAGCGATGAAAAGCTAAAAATACTCCTCGAAGAGTATAAGAAAGGTCCAAAAAGCATTGATTCTTAAAAGCTATATCTAAACAATTGCTGACCTTGTATAAATATATGAAAACATGCCCTGGATGCAAGCTGCAACTAGTTGTGCTTCTCAGCACATCTGAAATCCGAAGGGTTATGTAGGCCAAAAAGGTCATGGAATAAAATTGAATGATCCTAATGAAACTGGATCAACTTGATGTAGACATGATGCCTAAGTTGAATAAACACTCTCTAAACAACTTATCCATTTGTGAGGCACAGCCATCCCCCGTGTTCTTTTGTCCAGCACAGAGTTTGTAGCTTCCCCCTTCTCCCAGTTCAAAGTATTTTTGAGTTAAGTTAGACAAGTCAAACCCTTGGCCCAACCTTGCTCCTAGCCTTCATCCTTCACTAGCAGTTTGACCATGTCCAATGGGTAAGTTTGTCATTTGAACTATTGTGCAAGTAATTTTATATAACAACGGAATATGTTAACTTGATTAATGCCACTGAATGGAATTTATACTTTGAGCTTAGCTGTGAGAATGATTAGAAAAGCATTTTTTTAGTCTACTGATGTGATTTATCCTTGATTATATATTCTTGGATCCGTGATGATGTGGACCATGTATGGATGATTATTGATGATGATTTATGGGCCCACATGTTTGATGATGATATCATATGATGGACATATGATGCAGATGATGTTTGATCCAGTTCAGCAGGTTTATTACTACTTCAGATCAGCAGATTATACATTGCCCATATATGGTGGACCCTACAGCAGGCCCATTACGGCAACCCAGGGTGTATGAGTACTCATTCCTAGTGGATTTGGGTCTTCTGGATCCAATGAGACACCTATCTTTCAGTTCCGGGCACTTCTGACAGTGATTGATGCAGTTTTACACTTGTTGACCAGATTTGGGGCTGATTTCCCAGCCTGAGCAGCATGGGCCCCGAGAGGCCAGTTCACCTAGGGCACTGATGATGGAGGGGGTGGTCCAGCCACTTGTTATTACCATTTACCCCCCATTCCAGAGATCCTGGTGGGCTCAGATGGACAGCGCTAGCACCCTAGGAGGCAGTTTTGGCACTTTCACAGTTCCCGAGGCAGTTAAAAAATGGGATAAAGTGGTCACTGAGGAAATCGATTTGGGCAATTGAGGCAAGGTTTTGGCATTTGGTCTTCACAGAGGTCTTCCAGGGTGGCATCACTATCTTCCAGTCAGTTTTCACCATGTGGGTATGCCCAGATTGATCACAGGAGGACATTTACTGCTTGACTGTCATGGATTCTGAGGACAGTTTTGATCATTTATATTATATTGGACATATATTATTATTTTATTGTGCCTTGGGGATGAGCTAGTAAGGATTAATACCTCCTAGCCCCACCATGAGCTTATGATGTCATGTCCTAGTCACCATGAGGTGGATTTTGGGTACTTATCTTTCTCTAGTGGATGACGTCACCCTCTTATGGTACCATTTAGTGGGGGCGCTATTGTTATATTGAGTGATCCATGTGTTATATTGTTATGGGTCATCTTAGCCATTGATTGTATGATGAGATCTTTTAATCTCAACCACTCATTTGATGTAGTATTGTAGAGTGGTATAGGGTTTTGGTCTTTATTATCCTATATAAGGAGGAGACCCCCCATTGTAAAGCTCACCTTTGGAGCTCTGGAATATTGGAATAGAAGATTTTTTGTGGAGCACATCTCTCTTGCATTGTGGATTCTCTTGCATATTGAATATACAGTATCTCTTCTATGTATCATTGTGGATTTTGGTGCTTTTGCGAACCTTTTGACAGGAAAGTCAAATTGGAGAGAGGAGGGCGACTTCATGAGGGTTATTGTTGGAGGGATCCACATATTCTCTCTTGGGTTGATCTTGTGACAGGGAGTATCATTATTGTATCTTCGTGACATAGTTGATGCTTTCTATTACATCTTTCTACCATTTTCATAATCATCTTGCTTGACTTGTTTCTTTGATCTTGTCTTGTAGGAGGAGGACGATTTGGCTATCTTGGAGAAGGGCGATTTGGTTGGAGCACTTGGATCTCACTCTTGAATATACACATAGGAGAATGTTATCAACTTGCAAGGTGGCCATAAGCAATTGAGGTAAGATCTACAAGGTATGTGCCTCTTTCATCCATTCTATCTTCATTGGTCATAAAACCCTAATTAAATCAAAACCCCAATTTTGGTATTTCTTAGATCTACTTAGATCTAGCCTTGCAATTGAAAAGATATTAAAAACCCACCTCTATAGGATCCACCCCTAGTTGGATCTATAGTTTGGTGGTGATTGGCTAAAAATTGACACACTTTTCAATGCAAAAAGCCTTCTTGACCCTAAATCGATTTTCCTAAGAGAAGCTTGTTGGGCTAGATCTAGCACATGGGTAGGTGAGATCCCACTTGATTTGACATCTAGACATTTGATAACCTATACCCATATCTTTACTTTGGTGAAAACTACCTTGTGGACATCTCTCCATGTTTTAAGGGGTTGAAACCCCCTTTTGACCTTCTTGGCATCTTAAAACTTAGATCTACTAAGATCTAGCCCTTGGATTCACTTGAAACTTTGAACATGCATAGATCGGGGTACTAGCATCCCGGATCTACATTTTGGTGGCCATTGGACTTGATTTGGTCCACCAAAAACCACTTTTGGACCTTCCTTGAGTAAATCGCACCCCCTTGATTTTTTGAGTTGGTCCACTTCTAGGAAGTGGGTGTTGGAGATTTTTGTGGATTTGGAATGTCCATGCCTTGAAACCTAGGTCTATACTGTCCTTTTGTCAAGATACGCCTTGGGGATTGCATTCCTTGTTTCAAGGGATTGTGGTCCACTTAGGTTCCTCACTTAAAAAACCTAGATCTAGTAAGATCCAACCATTAGATCTCATTCAACCCACTTGACTTGGCTTCTAGGTGTCCCGATCTACACTTTGACATCCTTCTTGACCCCATTAGCCCACTTAACAAGGCACTAGTCCATCACCAAGCAAGTCGCACTCCTTGGGATTCGTGTCAAACCCTAGATCTAGCACATGGGTACTCATATAACCAACTCAAACTCATAGATCTAGCCTACATCTAACCTATAGTACCTACCTCACATCTAACTTCACCTTGTGGGCCTACCTAGAATCACTTCACACTTTCCAAGAAAACTAGACCCACTTGTGCAAACACAAGGTACTATACTTCATCATCATACCCCATCATGTGGCCTAGACCATACATAGGTTGAAATATTAACAATCTCTTACACCTCCCTCAACCATACCTTAACCCTTAGGTCCACTTAGCCTTGCATTGGTTTCCGTAACTCATTACTTACCTACCCTTAGAAACCTTTGTTCGGGTCCAATCAACTGTGATTGGGGTATAGGGTCTCCCCCTTGGTCTAGTTACACCTTGACCTAAAGCGAAGAGTGCCTCGGTTGACGTGACTCCCACATTGCATTGGGAACTGTGGCATCTCTTGGGTCACCTCTTTAGTTGCCTATCTCCTCTACCATCCCGGATGGGATACCTCTAGGGGCAACTACAAGTTGTGTGATAACAGGAAGAATGTGTCCAGGAGGAAGCTAGAGAAGCAAATCGAGAAGCACTACTCAGGGATGATGATCAAGCTCTAGCTACCCATACAAAGAGAGGAAAATGAAAACCTCATTTCAAGAAGGAAAATCATAAGGAGTTCCATCCTCCTAAGAAGTTTCAAAAGAATAAGAAGGGGAACTACAAGCGAAGAGACTACTCTTCTTATAAATGTTTCCGTTGTGATAAGATGGGACATATTGCCAAAGATTGTCCTGAGAGAAAAGAAGAAGTCAAGAAGAAGAGCAACAAAAGACATCATGCTCATTTTGTCGAAGATGAAGAAGAAGAAGACGAAGAAGAAGAACCTCCCAGGAAGTCACTAAAGGAAGAAATCAAAGAATATGTCTTGTGATAGTGGTGCTTCAAAGCATATGACAGGTCAAAAGAGGTCTCTCTCCAGTTTAGAAGAAAAGGACTCCCCTCAGAAAGTTTCTTTAGAAGAATACGAGAAGTAACATACAAGATTGGTTCAGGAACTTTGATGATGAAGTAGAGCTCACCATCAGACAAGAAGACTAGGATCAAAAGAGATCCTACCAAACAAACAAAGATAAGTATTTGAATTGCATTTTTGTTTAAATGATAGTATCCAGTTGTATACACATTTATTTAGGATGCGTGTTAGAATGTTTTCAGTGATATGCATGTGATGGGTAAGTAGCCTATGGTGCTATACAACATTCCATTGCTACTTATCTAGAGTGAAACCTCTTTGCTGACATAGTGGGAGTAGTGCACACTCTTAATAATGTCATGATAGAGATGGAAGGCATCTAGAAAGTTACCATATGAATGTGGGACATGGATGAATGTTGTAGCAATGGCTAAGATAGTGTGACTTATGTTTTTATGCATGTATTTGGAAACTATGAAATGTTTCTAACCATGCTATTGAACTTGACTTGTAGGAAGTATCGTACAATGATCACCTACAAATGAAGAATGGTGAGACTTGTTCCATAGAAAAAGTGACAATGGTACAACTATAACTTATGAAATCAAGTAGAGGAAGTCAACTATGACGAGATATTGCTCTAGTAGCCAGACTCATGGTGTGATCAAGATATCGAGCAACCTCTAGGACTCAGAGAACCACATGTTGGTAGATTGAAAAGACCTTCTACGGAATAGAATGATCACCTAGAGTGATGAGACATCAACCTTTGTTACAAGGTTGAAGATGAGAAACTCATAGATAGGTGCAAGCAAGAACTTGCGATAGAGTTCAAGATATTTGGTTGTCCAGTGTTTGTTCATATTCCAAAAGAAAAAAGGACCAAGTTGGATCCTTCCGGAAAGAAAGGAATCTTTGTTGGATACTGTGAGGTCTCCAAGGCCTTCAGGATCTATATACCAGGCTATCATCAGATGGAGATTAGCAGAGATGTGACATTTGATGAAGTTGCAACTCTTAAGAAATCCAGAAAGTGCTAGCATGAAGAAGTATATGAAGAAGATGTACCTCCTAGAGTTACAGAGGTTGCACCCTCTCACGATGATGAGACTCAGGAAGATCATGATATGTTGGAGCCCCAAGAACCTCCATCCATGACTATATTTCTTGCAAGAGAAAACTAGCTTGGGCTCGTGAAATTATTCAAGATGCAGAGAGGTATGGAGCTCCAGAAGGCTCCACAAGAGAAAGCAAGTGCCAAAACCATTTTCCAGTTATGTGGCTTTGATGTGTGATCTTGTAGACAAAGAACCTACTTGCTTCGGAAAGAATGGATAGAAGCTATGACAGAAGAATACTCGTCCATAATGAAGAATGATGTGTGGGACATAGTTCCCAAACCAGAGGGTAAAAGTGTGGTATCTTCCAAATGGATATACAAGATAAAACATGCTGCGGATGTAAGTATTGAGAAATACAAAGCTAGGTTTGTGGCTCGAGGATTCTCTCAAAAAGGAAGGAATCGATTATGAGGAAACTGTTATCACACAACTTGTAGTTGCCCCTAGAGGTATCCCATCCGGGACGGTAGAGGAGTCAGGTAACTAAAGAGGTGACCCAAGAGATGCCATGGTTCCCAATGCAGGTGGGAGTCACGTCAACCGAGGCACTCTTCACTTCAGGTCAAGGTGTAACTAGACCAAGGGGAAGACATTATACCCCAATCACAGTTGATTGGATCCAAACAAAGGTTTCTAAGGGTAGATAAGTAATGAGTTACGGAAACCAATGCAAGGCTACGTGGACCTAAGGCTTAAGGTATGGTTGAGGGTGATGTGAGAGATTGTTAGTGTTTCAACCTATGTATGGTTTAGGCCACATGATGGGGTATGATAACTAGGTGTAGTACCATGTGTTTACACAAGTGGGTCCAATGTTCTTAGGAAGTGTGAAATGGTTATAGGTAGGCCCACAAGGTGAAGTTAGGTGTGAGGTTGGTACTATAGGTTAGATGTAGGCTAGATCTATGAGTTTGAGTTGGTTATAGGAGTACCCATGTACTAGATCTAGGGTTTGACACAAATCCCAAGGAGTGCGACTTGCTTGGTGATGGACTAGTGCCTTGTTAAGTGGGCTAATGGGGTCAAGAAATATGTCAAAGTGTAGATCGGGACACCTAGAAGCCAAGTCAAGTGGGTTGGATGAGATCCAGTGGTTGGATCTTACTAGATCTAGGTTTTTTAAGTGATTACCCTAAGTGGACCACAATCCCTTGAAACAAGGAATGCAACCCCCAAGGCGGATCGTGACAAAAAGACAGTATGGACCTAGGTTTCAAGGCATGGGCATTCCAAATCCACAAAAATCTCAAGCACCCACCTCCTCGAAGTGGACCAACTCAAACTTCCAAGGGGGTGCGATTTGCTCAAGGAGGGCTCAAATGAGGGTTTTGGTGGACCAAATCAAGTCCAATGGCCACCAAACTATAGATCCAAGTAGCTAGCACCCCCATCTATGTATGTTCAAAATTTCAAGTGAACCCAATGGCTAGATCTTAATAGATCTGAGTTTTAAGATCCCAAGAGAATCAAAAGGGGGTTTTAACCCCTTAAAACATGGAGAGATGTCCATAAGGTAGTTTTCACCAAAGTAAAGATGTGGGTATAGTTTATCAAGTGTCTAGATTTCAAATCAAGTGGGATCTCACCTACCCATGTGCTAGATCTAACCCAACAAGCTTCTCTTAGGAAAATCGATTTAGGTTCAAGAGGGCTTTTTGCATTGAAAAGTGTGTCAATTTTTAGCCAATCACCACCAAACTATAGATCCAACTAGGGGTCGATCCTATAGAGGTGGGTTTTTAATATCTTTTCAATTGCAAGGCTAGATCTAAGTAGATCTAAGAAATACCAAAATTTGGGTTTTGATTAATTAGGGTTTTATGACCAATGAAGATAGAATGGATGAAAGAGGCACATACCTTGTAGATCTTACCTCAAATTGCTTGTGGCCACCTTGCAAGTTGATAGCATTCTCCTATGTGTATATTCAAGAGTGAGATCTAAGTGCTCCAACCAAAACGTCCTTCTCCAAGATAGCCAAATCGTCCTCCTCCTACAAGACAAGATCAAAGAAACAAGTCAAGCAAGATGATTATGAAAATGGTAGAAAGATGTAATAGAAAGCATCAACTATGTCACGAAGATACAATAATGATACTCCCTGTCACAAGATCAACCCAAGAGAGAATATGTGGATCCCTCCGACAATAACCCTCATGAAGTCGCCCTCCTCTCTCCAATTCGACTTTCCTGTCAAAAGATTAGTAAAAGCACCAAAATCTACAATGATACATAGAAGAGATACTGTATATTCAATTTGCAAGAGATTCCACAATGCAAGAGAGATATGCTCCACAAAAAATCTTCTATTCCAATATTCCAGAGCTCCAAAGGTGAGCTTTACAATGGGGGGTCTCCTCCTTATATAGGATAATAAAGACCAAAACCCTATACCACTTCATAATACTACATCAAATGAGTGGTTGAGATTATAAGATCTCATCATACAATCAATGGCTAAGATGACCCATAACAATATATCACATGGATCACTCAAAATAACAAAAGCGCCCTCACTAAATGGTACAATGGAGGGTGACGTCATCCCACTAGAGGGGTAAAAAGTACAATAATCCACCTCATGATGACTAGGACATGATAAAATAAGCACATGGTGGGGCTAGGAGGCATCAATCCTTACTAGCTCATCCCCAAGGCACAATAAAATAATAAAATATGTCCAATATAATAAAAATGACCAAAACTGTCCTCAGAATCCATGATAGTCGAGCAGTGAATGTCCTCCTGTGATCAATCCGGGCATACCCACATGGCGAAAACTGACTGGAAGATAGTGATGCCATCCTGGAAGACCTCTGTGAAGACCAAATGCCAAAACCTTGCCTCAATTGCCCAAATCGATTTCCTCAGTGACCACTTTACCCCATTTTTTAACTGCCTCGGGAACTGTGAAAGTGCCAAAACTGCCTCCTAGGGTGATAGCGCTGTCCATCTGAGCCCACCAGGCTCTCCGGAAGGGGGGATAAATGGTAATAACAAGTGGCTGGACCACCCCCTCCATCATCAGCGCCCTAGGTGAACTGGCCTCTCGGGGCCCCTGCTGCTCAGGCTGGGAAATCAGCCCCAAATCTGGTCAACAAGTGTAAAACTGCATCAATCACTGTCAGAAGTGCCTGGAACTGAAAGATAAGTGTCTCAAGGGATCCAGAAGACCCAAATCCACTAGGAATGAGTACTCATACACCCTGGGTTGCCCTAAGGGGCCTGTTGTAGGGTCCACCATATATGGACAATGTATAATCTGCTGATCTGAAGTAATAATAAACCTGCTGAACTGGATCAAACATCATCTGCATCATATGTCCATCATATGATATCATCATCAAACATATGGGCCCATAAATCATCATCAATAATCATCCATACATGGTCCACATCATCACGGATCCCAAGAATATAAAATCAAGGATAAATCACATCGGTAGACTAAGACAATGCTTCTCTAATCATTCTCACAGCTAAGCTCAAAGTATAAATTCCATTCAGTGGCATTAATCAGTTTAACATATTCCATTGTTATATAAAATTACTTGCACAATAGTTCAAATGACAAACTCACCCATTGGACATGGTCAAACTGCTAGTGAAGGATGAAGGCTAGGAGCAAGGTTGGGCCAAGGGTTTGACTTGTCTAACTTAACTCAAAAATACTTTGGACTGGGAGAAGGGGGAAGCTACAAACTCTGTGCTGGACAAAAGAACACGGGGGATGGCTGTGCCTCACAAATGGATAAGTTGTTTAGAGAGTGCTTATTCAACTTAGGCATCATGTCTACATCAAGTTGATCTAGGTTCATTAGGATCATTCAATTTTATTTCCATGGCCTTTTTGGCCTACATAACCCTTCGGATTTCAGATGTGCTGAGAAGCACAACTAGTTGCAGCTTGCATCCAGGGCATGTTTTTCATATATTTATACAAGGTCAGCAATTGTTTAGAGATAGCTTTTAAGAATCATTGCCTTTTTGGACCTTTCTTATACTCTTCGAGGAGTATTTTTAGCTTTTCATTGCTCTTGCCCTTTTTGTTTCCATGGGCGAAATTATTTAGTTTCGACAGGTAGAACATGAGCTTTCAGTTTTAGCCAACAACATCTCAAGTGACTAGGGGGAGTTCTAGCCAATGCCAAACATCGGGACAACCGACCAAAATGATTTAGGCCTACAATCCAACTCACCAAAGGCAAGTTCTGTCACCAACTCAGAGCCGAGACACCGGATAAACAGGGATGCAGTCCAAACACAGAGGTAGAAAAATGGGGAAGTCCTCAGTATCAGAAAGTCAAATGAGACGAGTCAGGGTTTAAAGTCAAACAGGAAGGTCATGTATGGATGGAGACAAGTGAATATGGAGCCTGCACTAGCAGACAACTGGTGTCGGGGAAAGACCATGTCTATGTAAGGTGAAATACCAGTAAGTTTTGTTAAATGACCTAAAAGTGCAAGCAATTGTCCATTTTATGATTTACAGTTCATTTTAAATAGTTTGCCACATCAGGAATGATATACCAAGCACATGCTATGATCATGACTAAATCAACAAGATAATAATCCACAGTCAGTGAGAACATACCATAGATCATACAACATCATCATAATAATCATCATCATGCATCATCTGAAACACTGCTGAAATACATCTCTAGGCACTGAACTGAAACTGTAATGGGATAAGTGGTCACATCAGTCATCAAATCTGAACTCTCAAGGCTCAGCCTTGACACAAGGTCATAAAATCTGAATAATGTACTGCTCTGATCATATATAGCCATGCTTTGGAATAAAGGAAGCTCTGGAATGTGCAGATATCTGCTGTACAAGAATAGTAGCCCTGCTACTATGGTGTGATAACAGAAACATTTGCTCCTGTAGCAAGGTACACTTCAATTAGAACCATCATGGCACTTGCAGCCACGATGAAGTGGAAGTTACACCAGATGGATGTGAAAACAACTTTCCTGAATGGTGTTATTGAGGAGGAAGTGTACATAAAACAACCAAAAGGTTTTGAGGTTGAAAACAAAGAGATGCATGTCTGCAAATTGAAGAAGGTTTTGTATGGTTTAAAGCAAGCTCCAAGAGCTTGGTATGGAAGAATTGATTGTTTTCTGACGGTCTTGGGCTTTACTAAGAGTAAAGCTGATCCTAACCTTTAATTCAAGGTTATAGTCATAGTATTTCTATATGTGGATGACTTGTTCTTGATAGGTAATGAGAAGAGAATCTCAAAGTGCAAAGAGAAGCTTGCTGCAGAATTCGAGATGAAAGACCTTGGCTTAATGCATTATTTTCTAGGTCTCAAGGTATGGCAGAGCCCAAAGAGAATCTTCCTTAACCAAGGGAAGTATGTAGTGGAAATCTTGAAAGGGTTTGATATGTTGGAGTGCAAAACCATGGCCACACCCATGGATACCAACTTGAAGTTATTATCTAATACTTCGTTAGAATTTGTGGATGTGACTCTATACAGGCAAATTATTGGGTCGTTGATGTATCTGACAAATACGAGGCCAGATATATGCTTTGCTGTGAACACCTTGAGTTAGTATCTGGTAGAGCCCAAACGAGTTCACCTTGTAGATGCAAAGCATGTGATGAGGTACCTAAAAGGTACAATAGACTATTGTCTCAATTGTACTCGGGATCATGAGTTCAGACTGTATGGTTATACAGATTCCGATTGGGCTAGAAGTGTCTCGGACAGGAAGATCACTTTAGGCGATTGTTATAGTCTGGGGTCAGCCATGATCTCATGGCTAAGCAGGAAGCAATCGAGTGTGGCTCTCAACACTGTAGAGGCAGAGTATATTGCAACCTGTTCTGCGAGTTGTGAAGCTATATGACTTCGGAAGTTGTTATCAGGTCTGTTTGATATGGAGTTGGATACCACAGTGATTCTATGTGATAACCAGAGTTGTATAAAGATGACAGAGAACCCAGTGTTCCATGATAAGTCAAAACACATAGAAATACGGTATTTCTACATCCATGATATGGTGCAGAAGGGAGCTATAAAGCTCCAGTACGTGAGCATGGATGAGCAGATTGCAGATGTGTTGACTAAGCCTCTGTCTCGAGTGAAGTTTGAGCACTTCCGCGACAAGCTTGGTATAGTCCGAAAGGACTTCCCTCAAAAGGGGGAGTAGTGTTGATGATACTGTGGTGCAATGGGATTGATCATCCCTAGACAGAGATAGTCTTAAAGGTTGATCTTGAGTTGTGATGGGATCGATCATCCCTAGACAAAGATGTCTTAAATGATTGTGTTGGGATCAATTGTCCCTAGACAGAGATATCTTAAATGATTGTGTTGGGATCAATCGTCCCTAGACAGAGATGTCTTAAATGATTGGGTTGGGATTGATCGTCCCTAGACAGAGATGTCTTAAATGATTGTGTTGGGATCGATCGTCCCTAGACAGAGATGTCTTAAATGATTGTGTTGGATCCGATCATCCCTAGACTGAGATAGTCTTAAATGATTGTGTTGGGTCCGATCATCCCTAGACTGAGATAGTCTTAAATGATTGTGTTGGGTCCGATCATCCCTAGACTGAGATAGTCTTAAATGATTGTGGTAGGATTGATCATCCCTAGACAGAGATCCCAAGTTCCGAAAGGAAGGATAGTCTTAAATGTTGATCTAGTGTTGGAATTAATCCTTGGTTCCGAAAGGAAGGATTGTCCATGATCCCTAGTTCCAAAAGGAATGATCATATGTGTACTGTAGGTGATGCTCCTGATGATATTCCAGTACTGTAGATAAGGATGCTCCAGTGCTGCAGAAGATGAGGTGCCAGGATGCTCCAGTGCTGCAGATGATGATGTTCTAGTATTGAAGATGAGGATGCTCCAGTGCTGTAGGTGATGTTCCAGTACTGAAGATGAGGATGCTCCAGTGCTGCAGGTGATGTTCTAGTGCTGAAGATGAGGATGCTCCAGCTCTGAAGATGAGATGTTGAAGAACTTCCAATGATTTATAGATGTAGCAAATGATGTTGTTGTTGATGCCCTCCTCTCTCTGATGATGTTGTGTAGAGTTACACATGCAGATGTTGTTGTCAGTAGAATACCCTTCTTGTTAAGGGGGAGTGTTAAATTAATGTAACTTCAAAGAATATTCCACTTGTACTTTATTATTGTAACACCGTTGGGGATGTTTTACCTCCATCGGGAATGTCATTATTGCATTTGGTCATGTAAAGGTTATGAGGTTAACCCTCCTGTTATCACCTAAACTGTAGTTACCCCTATGGATGTATCCAGACATGGATGGCAATAGGGAAGGGCAACTCAAAAGGTGCAACCACGATCACCTCGACCTCCAATATATGGTTGTCACGCCAGTCGAGGCAACCTTCGCTTTATGTTATCTAGCCCAGACAACAAAGGGGGAGACCCGATCTGCTCCCGACAGGAGAGATCAAAACCAAGACACCAAATCAGGATATTTCTAAGTGAAGTTAGGTGTATGGTTTATCCTAGACCTAAGGGTGAAGTCACAAGCCAAGTGAGGGGTTCAAGTAGTATAGCTTTGGTCTATAGTTGATGTGAGAGTGACTTACAATGTTTGGAATGAGATCTAGGGTTAGAGTACTAGTTCAATGTTTGAAAATCCACTGCCTTGGGAACCGTGTCCAATGCAGGGTAGTTTAGGGGTTTAATTGGGGCTAACTAGTACAAATGACAAGCTTGACCATGATACATGATAGCTTCGAGGGTTTAGTTCACCATGCAAAAGTCAAACCACAAGTCAATCCAACAATCTAGGAAAGTTGAATTAACTTGGAGAGAAACCAGTGCCTTGGGAATTGGGAAGTGGAGTCAAAGTAGGGTTGACTTGTGGTTTAGGGCTCCTAGTACATGAGATAAGTGGGCAATTTGAGTCTTGATGTATGGATAGATCTAGATCTAGGTTTGACCCAAGTGGACCACAATCCCTTAAAACAAGGAATGCTGTCCCCAAGGCAAGATTTGACAAAGTGATAGTCTAGACCTAGGTTTTGAAATATTCCCGTTCCAAATCTGCAAGAATCTCAAGTACCCACGTCCTAGAAGTGGACAAACTCACTTCTCCAAGGTGGTGCGACTTTACCCAAGGAGGCCTAAAAGCGGGGTAAATGGGGCCAAGACAAGTCGGATGGCATCCAAACTTTAGATCCCGGTAGGTTAGTCAAGTAGGAGTGTGGATCTATAATTTCACGGCAATCCGACGGTTAAATCTTACTAGATCTGAGTTTAAGTACACCTAATGGTCCAAAATGGGGATTAAATCCCTTAAAATGTGGAATAGGGCCCACAAGGTGAAATTCAGAAAAGTAACAATCTGGGTGTACGTTATTTGATGTGTAGATTATGGATCAAGCGGGATCTCAAACACCCACCACCTAGATCTAGGTCAACTCACAACCACCAGGAAGTGTGCCTTGCTTGGGAGAAGCTAAGTTGGCTTGGGAAGGGGATCAAACGGAAGCCAATCCTCACCAAACTATAGATCCGGGATGCCGTGGATGCTATAGAGGTGGGTTTTCAATATTATGCCCAACAACCCACTAGATCTAAGTAGATCTGAAAAAATGTAAAGTGGGGGTTTTAAGATATTTAGGGTTTTAACAATTTATGAGCTATGTCAATGGATTGGATAAAGGAAAGAGAAACAAACCTGTGGATTTTACCTAGGTAACCTTGTAGATGCTTTGATGATGATGATCTATGCAAACCCGATCAATTTGAGAAGCTTTGAGGTAGTTTCTATGCAAGTCGATTTGATCCAAGAAGCCAATGCACCCTCTCTCCTGCACAACAAACGTCAACAATATCAGATTTGATGCATCAAGAGATAAGACTAATGCCACAAGAGAAGTAACAGAAAGATAGCATAGATCACAATGAAGCTAATGATAACCCCCTGATACAAGCCAATGCCAAGAAAGTCGATTTGAAGAAGTCTTGCAAAATCGCCCTTGTTGAAGTCGCCCTCCTGTAGACAAACAATGATTTCCAAAAAAGATAGATCTTACCACAATTTCCAAATGCTAGGTTGCAATAGACTTTCCAATCACCATCTAAGAACACCAGATGCAAAGGAGACCACAAGAATTTTCACAAGAATATTTTTCTATACCAATAATCCAAGAGCCAAAGACCCCTTACAATGAGAGGCTCTCTCCTTTAAATAGGAAGGAGAGGCACCAAAACCCTAACCACTTTTTGAATGAGTGGCTAAGATTAAAAGATACAAATGTCTAATCAATGGTTGAGATGAGCTCAACAATAAAATACATGGATCACAAATAAAATATTGTGTAAGTGGACAAAATCGCCCTAGAAGAGGGGAATCCCACCAAATCATGATGACATAATATCATAGGAGGCTTATGGTGGGTCCAAGGGGTAATTTTATCCCTCCTTGGTCAATCCCCATAGCACAATAACCATAAAATAATCATGAATGTACCAAATCGTGCCACCATAGTCAAATCGTGGGCCTCAAAAAGACCTCAAAAATCCACAGAAAGTGCCATAAGTGATGGATGCGGGCCCCGATGAAGCTGAAACTGCTGGAGGAGGTGTGGAGGACCCCGATCTATCATCACTGATCATCCCATGCCATAACTTTGCCTCAGTAGCCCAAATCGATTTCCTCAATAGCCATTTCTACCAATCCTGAAATGCCTCTGGAAGCGTGAAACTGCCCCAAACTGCCTCCTGGAGTGCCTGCGTTGTCAAGGTGAGGGCACCAGTGTGTCCGGGAGGGGGGTAATATGGTAAAAACAAGTGGCTGGACCACCCCCTCCATCATCAGCGCCCTAGGTCAACCGGATAAAAATCACATCTGCTCCGACTGGGCCTCCGACAGACCAAAACTGCACTAGGACAGCCTACTGAGGCTCAATCATCACTGTAAGTGCCCGGAACTAAAAACAAACTGTCTCATTGGACTCAGAAGGTCCAAATCCATCTAAGATGTGTACTCATACACCATATGAGTCTCTGCATGATCAAAATAAATATCCAATATACCGGAACAAGGCCAATAATAATGATCTGTAAATGACCAAACACTGCTGTAACCCAAGAATCATCATCATAACCCTGTAGCTGCTGCATAGAATCATCCTGTATGTATACATAGACCATATATCATCTATCCATATCATCATAAGGTCCAACATCTCATGTCCCATGGTCCTCCATGGTCAAACTGGGTCTAACCAAGACCAAATATAACTCAAACCATCATCCAAAGCTGCTGCAAAGTGTCAAGGTTAATACATGCTCTACAACTTATGCAAATAACAATTATAACACAGAGTAATCATAACTGGCGATCTAAATCCAAATATATAGTGTCGTTTATTATTATTATTACTCAGACTAGACTTTCAGGATCATACTCACTTCATAGCCGTGATCAATTTGCTAGTGAAGGGTGAAGGCTAAAATAACTGGCTAGGCTAAGGGATGACTTGACTGACTTAACTTTGTGACACTTTGGCAAGGGAAAGGGAATACACACCATAGTATATACCGATTGAGCAATAACACAGGGAATGGTGGTGTCTCACAAATGGGTGAGTTGTTCAAAGAGGGTTTATTCACCTTCACAGATGCGCACAATCCATAATACAAATAAGGCCAACAATTGTTTAGATATAGCATTTAATTTCCATTGCTTTTTGGGCCTTAAGTTTCCATAGCCTTGATCTATGTGTGTTTACAAACACATTGCATAGATTTACATTTTCTTTAGGCTTTCTGCTGCAGGTGTGTTTTTAAGGCACTTGTTTACCTGAGCACTTCTAGGTGTGTCATGGACAGCTTGTTTACCTAGGTATTTATTTTTCCAAAAGATATAACATTTTATTTTCATAGCCATTTTCATTTGGCATGCCTTTCATTCATGTGTGTTTAGAAACACATTGCATGAATGGGCTTTTCATACAAGATATAGCATTTCATTTTTTCCAGGTTTTGTATTCATGGCAGCACTAAAAGTTTCAGGTTTAGCCAACACAACTTTAGTGACTAGGGGGAATTCCAAGGAACTCCAACTCACCATAGGTAAGTTTTGTCACCAACTCAGAGCCGAGACACAATAAACAGGGAAGCTCATCCAATACAGAGGCTACAGTGGGGAAAAGTCCTCCATGCCACTAGTCAAGTAGTAAGTCAGGGTGATAATCTAAAAGGTAGGCCATGGATGGATGAAGACAATGAAATAATGGAGCCAACACTAGCAAGCCAAGGTATGGTGGAATGATCACCTCTATTCTCCCTAAGGAGGGTAAATACCAATGAGTATGAATAGTGAACTTCTAAGTCTGAGTAGGGACAATATAATATACATATAGATCAACCAGGTCCAAATATCTATATGATCGCCGGATCATGACACTAAGTGCTAAGACATGCTATAAGAATAAGTATAAAAGCAATCTAACCATAACACCATGATATACCTGCTGAGTCATATACCTGAATGCTCATCAACCTGTACCATCATCTGTCCTCTGAAACTGCTGCTGTAACTCTGGGCACTACTGACTGCTCTGTACCAATAGTATAATGGCTACATCGGTTATCTCTCTGAGTGTCCCGAGACTCAGTCATGGCATGGGGAATATAACTGCTGTCCACAATCTGATAGTGATCCAATATAGATGCTCATCTCAGCATCTCAAATGTAGGGGAACTGGCTGAATAGTGTACTGGCATCAGAAAAATAATGTATGGTAGCCCGGCTACTATAAATGTGATAACACCTCCATTGTAAGTCGGGTCGTTAGCACCCAAGTAAATGTAATATAAGTGGTAATTGAGTCTCTCTAGAGAAGTCAGCCCAGTTAGGATTACTGGGGCCGACCTAGCTGAGTTAAAGGTTAGGTCAAAAGTAATATATAAATAGAAGGAGAGACTCCTTCATTTTTTCATTCACTCACTTGTGCAATTCACATTAGTGGAGAGAGAGAGATATCTGCGAAGGAGAAGGAGGAGTGGCTTGAGTCCAGAGTTTGGTCTTTTTGTCTCTCTTATTTGTGAGACATATTTTTGGGGCATTGTACTTGATCATCTATATTGAGGAATTTCTTGCTGGGTTTTCTTCCCCTTGAGGGTTTCCCAGGATATAGTGTTTCATGCCTTGTGATTGTGTATCTTTCAGAGATCCTGATTATGCTGCTATTGTGAATACTGTATTGACTGCTAATGAATTTGCAATTTAGTCTATGGTAGCATATAATCTTAACATGGTCCTCATGCATCCGCCTATGGATTCATGCCACTTAGTAGAGTGCATCTCACCCTCTACTCCATCCTGATGCCTATACTGCTGATGTACCTCCATGCAAGGCATCTGAATCATAGAGGACATCCCGAGATACCACTATCTCTAACATTTAGTAACAGGAAAAAATAATAATAGGGTTTGGCCCCCATCCATGTAATCTAATCAAATAGAAATAGTCCTATTTTGGTTGGCTTTCTTATGCCTCTCACAGGCATCCAATAGTGGGGGAGGGGGAAGCTAATCACCAGCCTTTTCCCCTTGTTCCAATTGTGTAGTGAGGCCTATCCCTTCCGCTAATGTGGGTTTCAGTTAGGTCTATCATTGACATATGCATTGTAATTTGTGAATGTGTAATGTGTATTGATTGTAATTTCTATTGAATATTTGTAAATGTTATAGTTTCAACAAAAAATTGTATATAAATGTCCATATATATATAATGTGTCCTCCATGTCCTAATTCTGGGGGTTGCCGTGTCTGTGTCAGATACTGGTATTCCCGTGTCCGGTGTCCTTGTGTCAGGTGAGTTAGTCTAGAAATATACAGTGAATGCAGTTCAAATCCTTTCTACAATGTTTAGAGTCTTACGTTCTCTTAATTCTCTTCATCATCATGTGGGATTGATTTAAACATACAATTTTGTTTTTTCTCTGTTGCATAATATTATATATAAAATACCAAGCAACATGCAAGGATTCTTAGCCTGTCAAGTAAATATCCTACTTGAATGTCTCAAACTGAATTACTTTTCCAATTTGTTGAAAATACAAGGCCTTGATGATCCACAATATTATTATTGAGTTTTTTCATGGGTTTAATATGTCAACAGGTGCTTCCAGCTTCAAATGCAATTATTAATATGGTTGAATATGTGCAGCCAGAAGGCAGCAATCACAGAACTTGAAAAACAGTTGGTTGAAGAAAGAAACCAATGGAGGGATGAAAGAGAGAAGGTAGAGTCACACCTGAAGGCTGCTGTAGAAAGCGTTCTTGCGGAATCTTTGGAGGAACTGAAGCAGCAATCTGAGGCAGCTGCTCAGCAACAGCAAGAGCAGCTTGTTGTAATAAATAAGCTCCAGGTGCACCAATACTTTTTAGTCTCCTTTATCAAGAGAAATGATTATGAAGAAATCTCAATGTACATCATTTTTGGATTAGGTCTCCTATTGCAGCATGGTTCATTCTATTCCTTGTATTGGATCCATTGATCCTGCTCCATTTTTCATGTCTTTGCTTGTGCTAATGCATCATTGACTATAATAGGTTGGTTTTCCATTGAAAAGTCTTCTCCACAATTCAGGAATCCGACAAAGAAAACTGTTTCTTGATGGAAACTTTAAAATCTAAGTTCATTAGCTATAGATTTCTCTGGAATTCTGTGAATTTTCAAAACTATGAAGCCTCTTTTTCATGTGTTTTTCAATAGAAAGATGTGAGGGAAAGTCTTATCAAAGCTGAGAAAAAGGGCCAACAGCTTTAAATCCAATTCCATGAAAAGGAACTGGCTCTAGCTGCTGCAATAAACGTATCATACATGAAAATATGAAGTTCCCCTATTTCTTGTATGTGCAGTACTAGCTTCTATGAAATTGGGACAGATAATCATGTGATACTTCTTAATAAAATTATAAATTGAACTAAAATGGAAAGCTGCTGAAAAATAACATGAATTACAATGAATCAAAAAACAACTTGAAAATGAAAAGGTAGGAATGATATTCTTTGGTGGAAGGTATTCTATTATCATGCATGAAACTACTTGTGTAGTGTTAGTTTGCTTGTAAATGTATACACCCACTTTATATTGTTGGTCCGCCTTACCTCTTGTATAAATAGACGAAGATGAGAGTCCTTTCACACATTCATCATCATCATCATTGTACTCTATTCTTTGTACTTGTCTTGTAGGGAGCAAGACACTGGGTTCATGAAGAACACGTAGGAGAAGACGTGACAAAGAGAGAGACATCTTGATTGTTCTTGTGAGATGCTAGGGTTTGCTCTTGTGATGAACATGACATTAGAAGTGGTGATCATTCATTTATTCATTGATCATCTTGTGTTAGAGGTGTGATAATGTAGTGCACTAACCTCTCTGTCTCTCTCTCATTTGTACTCTTCATTTTATTATCTCTCTTTGTCTTGGAGTGCTAGGGTTCTTAGAGAAGTTCAAGGGGTTTCTAAGGTTAGGGTTTCACCCTGTTACCAACTTATTTGTACCATAGTTGGATTATCTGAAGAGTCGCCGTTTGACAAACATGATAAGTGTTTGTGTTCCAATGTATCAAATGATCCATTCTTTATGCCTAGCCAGTTTTTGCTAGTTAGTTTGTTGTCTGTCTTGAAATGACCATGCCCCACAGGGTTTTTGGAATAAAAGTGTGCTAGTAGGGTTTGAGTGACTCGGTCGCCCATGACTGGTTTATCAACTAAGGTATTCCAGGGAGTTTTTTACCCTGACCAATTATACTTTGCCTTCAGCCGAGATATAATTGACAAGGATTTCTCCCGCTTCCTCCAAAGCTGGAATGCCCGATTTTGAGATTCTGGCCATGGGGGATTATTAGAGTCCAACTGATGAATATGAACCTACTAGACACTATGGGTCGAGTCAGTGGTCATTTCCTAGGTCCATAGTGGTTTTTAAACGTTATCCAAAAAAAATTTACCGGACGCGTTGGATAGTTAATTATTATTATTTTTTTAATAATTCATTTTTTCCATAGTTTAAATGGAAAAATTCAATTTGTAATATGTCAGTCATCCGGGGTCCGTTTTCATAGATTGAAGGCTCAAATCATAAGCCAAAAATCATACATGACCCCCAGACTAACTTATCCTAAGTTCCGAATGTCAATTCAGCCGCATAATTAATAATTTCTCAAAAAACCCATTTACAGAGAAATTATTAATTAGAATATTAAAAATGAATATTTTGGAGACAATCCAAATCTCTCCAAAATAATCCAAAAAGAATGAAATAAAAGGCTAAATGACATGGCACAGGGCATTGAAGATGATTCCAATCAAATCCAGTTACATTCAGTCAATTGTACAGTCACCATAAGAGATCTCCCTCAAAAGAATTCCCCCTCGTCATGGATATTCACGAATTGCCATGTGGCAATCATTAGATGGATGGTTGAGTTGTATTAATGCCTATGGTAGGCGCCCTCCTTAATTTGTGCAATCACAAAGCTTGGCTTTCAATGTAACTCAAACCACATCCCTACATTATCTCACGTGGATCTCCCATGAAGGCTCATGTATATCCTTGAGGGTTCACGTGTTTCACACTTGGAAAATGCTTATTTGAAGGGTGATACTTCCAAAGAAGGGATGGGGGGCGCCTTGCCTAGGTGGAGGGCCACCTCCCCACCCTAATTCAATACAACTCGAGTTATGTGATGGATTGGAACTCCAAGTTTGTTATGACTTGGATGTGATTGGATGGAGATTGGAATTCTATTTGATGACTCATGCTATTGGCTCCTCTCATAGCCATTTTGAATTAGGGTAGCTTGCAGCTTGTATTTTGAATAAGTACAAGTGTGTTGTCCACCGAGATGCACACCAACAGCATAAATCTTTCGAAAGTTGTCTCCTCACTATAAGTGGGAGAAGTGTGGCCTTGGGGGCAAGCAATGAGCTAGGTACTTGTTGAGATATTGTAACTTCAAAGAATATTATATTTGTACTTTATTATTCCGGAGATGTTTCATTCCTCCGTGAAGATCTTATTGTATATCCGGAGATGTTTATTCCTCCGTCAGAATGTGGTAACTCGGGTTATTAGACTTCCCTAGTGGGGGTCGGCCCTGTATGTGTCATGTGGGTCAAAGGGTTATTAGACCACCCTAGAGGGGTCGGCCCAGTTAGTTGTAGTGGGGTATTTAACCCATTGGTTAAATACGAGCCTACATGTACCTGTGTAAAATACATGTCAGTGTAGTGTATAAATAGAGGAGGTGTGTTCCTCATTTGACACACTTACTCACTTGAGGATAGCGCACTTGTGGAGGAGAGGTCTGCTATTGTGGAGGAGGAGATCATGTCTCAGGGTTTCATCTTTGTATATTGCTGGTCATCTATATTGAGGAAGCTTTGCTGGGTTTTCTACCCCATGAGGGTTTCCCAGGATAAATCTCTGTCTCTTATGTTTATGCTGTGCTTGTTGTTTCTTCAGTGATCCTGTATATGCTATTATTGTGAAATGGAATGTAATGCTGCTATTTTCTGTCTTAGCATATTAAATCTTAACATGGTATCAGAGCTAACCTGAAGGAAGACAAGGTATGGCACTTACGACACTTGCTTTACTTACGACAATTTGAAGGTTAGGGTTTTACATAGCAAAAACTAGTCATCGTGGAACTTTCGCTATAACTCCATTTTGGCGAAGGTTTAGGGTCTGAAAAGTTTACAGGTCGAAGATAACATCCCCAGGTACCTTGTGTCCAAAGGGCATCCTCAGATTCGTTGTACTTTGTAAGTTATGATCAGTACAAGTTAGGGTTTCTGCCTCTTCCAGATCTCAGTCAAAATCAGGTGACCTTGGCAAAAAGGTCATAACTTGGGCTAGGAAGCTCCAAATGAAATTTCGTAAAAAGTGACAGGTAGTACACAGACTGTACTATCTCAGGAAACTTTTTCAGAGGCCGAAGGTGAACCAGTGACACGTGGCACTCCGTACAAGTTCGCTCTCCTGTTTTATCCCATAAACAGGTCACGTTGCGACACTTGGCATAACTCTCTCTCAGAGAGTCCAATTGAGGTCAGACCTATCAGGATGGAAAGACAACAGAGTGAGCTATCTCAGGAAAAGTTTTCAGAGGCCGAAGTTCAAATGGTGACACGTGGCATGCCGTACAAGTTCGCTCTCCTGTTTTATCCCATAAACAGGTCACGTTGCGACACTTGGCATAACTCTCTCTCAGAAAATCCAATTGAGGTCAGACCTATCAGGATGGAAAGATGACAGGTCAGGCTACTGCAGAAAAAGTTTTCAGACCCTGTGGAGCAAAAATTTCGGATTTACAGCAGAAACAATCAGGTACATATTTCTGTCAAAACATAATTATTTTTGGAGCACTTTCATTCATGGCTTCCGGAATTTAGGGTTTCGGAGAAAGTTAGAATTTTTGGAATCGGAATCCACGGCTGAATGCTACTCAGGAAAATCGAAATTTAGAGACCAAGATCGAATTTTTGGGTTGGGTGGAAGATCGGGCTTGATCAAACCCCAGTTCGGGATTTTGATCGGAAAGATGGAAAATTAGGGCTTCAGCAAAAGTTGGAATTTTTGAAGTCTGTAACCACGGCTGGAAGCTCCTCAGAAAAATAAGAGTTTAGAGCCTCGGATCGAACCTTTTGTTTGAGCAGAAGGGTGGGCTTCATCAAACCCTAGTTCGGGATCCTGTCCAGAAGATCCAGAAGTTTCAAAGGCAATTTTGAGGGGTCAAATTTTGGAAATTCCAAAATTGAAGTATGCTAGTTTGATCAGCTCAGCAAGACATATTCTTTCATCCATTCAGAAGTGTGAAAGTCAAAGATTAAATTTTTAGGGTTTCTCTAGCAAACCCTAATCAAGCTCCAGATCAAGTTTCAGGGGGAGTTGAGGCTAAGGCCTTACATAAGAAGACTACAAGAAGTCTCGACAGGTATGACTTAAGAAGGCTTAGGTATGTCTTGAAATCTAATTCTTGATTAAGTTCATGATGTGTTTTCATATTATTTATTAGTACAATCTTGATTAATCTTAGAATTGTCTTATCACCCTAGTAACAGTATGAATGCATGTGAATGATCAAAGACATTCATTGATTAGGGCTATATGATTGTACTAATGCATTATGATGTTGTGTGAGGTTGATGTTGTCTGCTAACAAGATACAGGTACATCACAAAAGACAAATCAGGTTCCATGACCATGAAAACATAGACTCATCCATAATCTTTGTTCTACTTACGAGGTATGTATGACTTTGTTATATTATGCTTAACCTATGAGACATGCAGGTTCTAGCTCAGGATCTCTAAAGCATTGAAGAGATTGTTTAGGTATGTTGTACATAACTAAGTAGGTATACTAATCCAGGTATGTTTCCCATGAATCTTACCTTGTGTTAGGATCCCTTATATAAGTATACTTGGTATGATTGGTTATGCTTATTCATAAAGTTAGTAATCAAGGGATTATGCATATTATGTCTTTTATCTTGATTGATGATATGCATGAGTAAAAGAAGACTTCCCTGAAATCTTGAATACTAATGTTTATTAACTATAATCATGACTATACATTTTCAAGATTATTTAGAACTATAATGTTTTGATAACATTTAGAACATACTAATGGGTGTATGTTTGTGTATGAGATCATGAGGATGACACTTGAACATGCACAGTGGTAACGAATGAATAGAAGTTCAAAAGACATACAGAAGATCAAGCGGGAGGGGACCACACAAACATAAAAGATAAGTATTTGAGTTGTTATTTGAAATAGTAAATGATATTGCCTGTAATAGGTTGTATGCATATTTGTATTCCTATAATATATCATGCTGAGTGTAAATATTCATAGAACATTGAACAGTATACTACTAATATGCATATGATTGGTAAGTTGGACAAACATTCCATTGTTGCTTGTCTAGAATGAAACCTCTTTGCTGACATGCTGAGAGTTGTGCACGCTCTCGATAGTATGTTCTGGTAGAGATGGAAGGCATCTAGATAGCCACTGTATGCATACAGGATATGGGAAAGTGTTGTGCCAAAGTATTGGTCAAAATAGTTGCATAACTATGTAAATGATATCTGTATGCATAATAGTTTATCATGTCAATATGATTTGATGATTATGAAGTATTACTAATCATGTACCTAATTTTGATTTGTAGGAAAAATCATGATGAATGATGAACACTGAACAAGCGATGGATGTTCAACAAAAGGATTTACAAATCAAACACACTATAGAAGGCTTGTGGTTAGAAGATTCTCTTAGAAAAGAGAAAGAGAATAATGATGAGATGTTTGTTCCAAGTGGATAGATAAAACCATTCTCTTAATGGTGTAATTAAAGAAGAAGTGTGATTCAGGTTCTGTATGGGTACCCAGGATCGATAATCAATTGATGAGCTTAATGATCACCACGGGTGATGTGGATCTCAACCTTTGCTACAAGGTTGAATATGGTTTTTATATACAGATGACATAGATGCAAGAAGGAACTCACCACAGAGTTCGAATAATATTGAGGCTCATATCAGTAGACCTATCTATCGAGAGATGGCACAGAAAGATATGCAGAAAATCATTCAATGCAGAGTGTGAATGATGTTCAATCACAAAGGGAGAATTGACAGTTTCTTGATAAGCTTGGGCTTTACCAAAAGTAAAGTTGTTCCTAACCTTTACCTTAAGGCTATGGATCATACTATTATTATGATATCTTTCTTATAGGGAATGAGAAATAGATCATGAAAAGAAAGAAGAAGATGGCTGCAGAAATGAAAAATGAAAGATCTCAGATTGATGCATTACTTCCTAAGTCTGGAAGTATGGCAAGGCTTAGAAGGAATCTTTCTCAACCAAGGAAAGTATGCTGAGAAATATTAAAAGGACTTGATGTGTTGGTATGGCCACTCTTGAAGTTGTTAGTAGATGACTCATCAGAGTTAGTGGATAGAACTTTGTACAGACAAAATATTGAGTCATTGATGTGTCTAACGAATACTAGGTCAGATATATGCTTTGCTGTGAACACCTTGAGTCAGTATCTAGTAGAAACTAGATGTGTTCACCTGATAAGCTGTAAATCATGTGATGAGGTACCTAAAGGATACAATAGACTTTGATCTATGGAGATCATGAATTCAAATGGCTACACAGATATTGATTGAGCAGAAAGTGTATCAAGACAGGAAGAGCACATCGAGAAGATGTTATTGTCTGGGATCAGCCATGATCTCGTGGTTTAGCTAGAAGCAGTCTAGTGTGGCTCTCAGCACAAGCGGAATATATGGTTGCTTGCTCCGCTAGTTGTGAAGAAGTTTGGCTTCAGGATTGTTTGACTTAGAGATAGAACCAACTGAGATCCTATGTGATAATTAGAGTTGTATCAAGATGACATAGAATCTAGTGTTCCATGATAAGTCAAAGAACATAGGGAACAAACAAGATATGACGCGGAAAGGAACTATAAATTTTGAATTTGTAACAGGTTACCATTGTACTAACCAAACCTTTACCTCAAGTGAAGAAGTTACCAACATACTAACCAAACCTCTGTCTCGAGTGAAATTTGAAATACTTCCGAGACAAGATTGGTGTAGTTCAAAAGGACCCTCCTCGAAAGGGGGAGTAGTATAGTCACTGTTGATGAGTTTGTCTCATCGAACAACAAGGTCGATGATGAGGTAACCCGTTCTCCACACCTAGATACTTAGAAATATTTATATTTAGGAATCTTATACTTAGAATACTTAGTTTTACTTATACATGCTTTTGATGTTAGATGTATTAGTAAGAATACATGCTTTTGATGATAAGATGTATTGGTAAGAATACATACTTTTGATGACACATGTATTGATTAATGTACTTGTATGGTTGTGGATACTTGTACTTGTATTGATGAGAATACATGTGGGGATTGTATCATCCTTGAACACATGTTCTAAAGTGAGCCGTAGACGTATGGTCTCCGAAAATGAAGTCCTTAGTGGACAGGTAGGGGATTGGATCATCCCTGGACTTTCAGTCCTAAAGAGAGCCGTAGACGTGAGGTCTCCGAGAATGAAGTCCTTAGTGGACAGTTGAGGGGATTGGATCATCCCTGGACTTTCAGTCCTAAAGAGAGCCGTAGACGTGAGGTCTCCGAGAATGAAGTCCTTGGTGGACAGTTGAGGGGATTGGATCATCCCTGGACTTTCAGTCCTAAAGAGAGCCGTAGACGTGAGGTCTCCGAGAATGAAGTCCTTGGTGGACAGTTGAGGGGATTGGATCATCCTTGGACTTTCAGTCCTAAAGAGAGCCGTAGACGTGAGGTCTCCGAGAATGAAGTCCTTGGTGGACAGTTGAGGGGATTGGATCATCCCTGGACTTTCAGTCCTAAAGAGAGCCGTAGACGTATGGTCTTCGAGAATAAAGTGATGGGGATTGCATCATCCCGGAACCACTAGTTCAAAATGTACGTGATGGGGATTGTATCATCCCCGGACCTTGGTCCCTGAATTGATCCGTAGACGTATATGGTCTTCGAGAATAAAGTGATGGGGATTGCATCATCCCGGAACCACTAGTTCAAAATGTACGTGATGGGGATTGTATCATCCCCAAACTTTGGTCCCTGAATTGATCCGTAGACGTATGGTCTTCGAGAATAAAGTGATGGGGATTGCATCATCCCGGAACCACTAGTTCAAAATGTACGTGATGGGGATTGTATCATCCCCAGACTTTGGTCCCTGAATTGATCCGTAGACGTGTGGTCTCCGAGAAGTGGGGATTGTATCATCCCTGGACTTTGGTCCCTGAATTGATCCGTAGACGTGTGGTCTCCGAGAAGTGGGGATTGTATCATCCCCGGACTTTGGTCCCTGAATTGATCCGTAGACGAATGGTCTTCGAGAAAGTGATTTTTTTTATTTTTTATGATAATGTGGTTACTTGTATCGGCAGGATACTTGTATTGATGACGTGGTTACTTGTATCGATAGGATACTTGTATTGATGATGTAGTTACTTGTATCGGTAGGATACTTGTATTGATGATGTGGTTACTTGTATCGGTAGGATACTTGTATTGATGATGTGGTTACTTGTATCGATATGATACATGTATTGATGACATGGTTACTTGTATCAGTATGGATACTTGTATTGATGATATGTATATTTGTATTGGCATGAATACTTGTACTAATGATGTGGATACTTGTATTGTTATGGATACCTGTATTGATGACGATGTTGATGATCGTAAGATGACGATGCTGATGATCGTGAGATGACGATGCTAATGATCGTGAGATGACGATGTTGATGATCGTGTGATGACGATGCTGATGATCGTGTGATGACGATACTGATGATCGTGTGATGATGACGCTGATGATCATGTGATGATGATGTTGATGATCGTGTGATGATGATGCTGATGATCGTGAGATGACGATGTTGATGATCGTGTGATGATGATGCTAATGATCGTGAGATGACGATGCTGATGATCGTGTGATGACGATAATCGTGAGGATCCAGATGATGATATTGTTGTAGCTGTTCAAGTGCTACAGAAGATAAAGACTCAATACTGAAGATGTCGATGTTCCAGTATTGAAGATGTTCCAGTAACTGCTTGAGTTACTGATGATGTTGAGAAAGCTTCCAATGATTTATAGATGTATCATGTATGATGTTGATGACTCCTTGCTCGTGCAGATGCTGTTATAATATCCTTCTCGTTAAGGGGGAGTGTTGAGATATTGTAACTTCAAAGAATATTATATTTGTACTTTATTATTCCGGAGATGTTTCATTCCTCCGTGAAGATCTTATTGTATATCCGGAGATGTTTATTCCTCCGTCAGAATGTGGTAACTTGGGTTATTAGACTTCCCTAGTGGGGGTCGGCCCTGTATGTGTCATGTGGGTCAAAGGGTTATTAGACCACCCTAGAGGGGTCGGCCCAGTTAGTTGTAGTGGGGTATTTAACCCATTGGTTAAATACGAGCCTACGTGTACCTGTGTAAAATACATGTCAGTGTAGTGTATAAATAGAGGAGGTGTGTTCCTCATTTGACACACTTACTCACTTGAGGATAGCGCACTTGTGGAGGAGAGGTCTGCTATTGTGGAGGAGGAGATCATGTCTCAGGGTTTCATCTTTGTATATTGCTGGTCATCTATATTGAGGAAGCTTTGCTGGGTTTTCTACCCCATGAGGGTTTCCCAGGATAAATCTCTGTCTCTTGTGTTTATGTTGTGCTTGTTGTTTCTTCAGTGATCCTGTATATGCTATTATTGTGAAATGGAATGTAATGCTGCTATTTTCTTGTTGATGTATATGTAACTTCGGAATGTATTTCACATATATGTATATTGTATTCCTATAGAGATGGTTTTATTCCTCTATAAGGAAGTGTCGTCATTTATATTGTAAGTGTCGTAACTTATACTTGATGGGTTATTAGACCACCTTGTTTGGGGTCGGCCCTGTATAAGTCATATGGGTCAAAGGGTTATTAGACCGCCCTATTAGGGGTCGGCCATGCGGGTCAAAGGGTTATTAGACCACCCTATTGGGGGTCGGCCCACTCAGCATTATGTTATGTGGTTAAGTTCGAGCCTACATGAGTTAGGTAAAAAGGCAAGTCAAGTCAAGTATAAATAGAGTGCGGGAGGCACTCTATTTACTCACTCACTTCTCACACATGCTCTCAAGGAGGAGAGGCGCACTTATGGAGGAGGAGGATCTGCTGTTAGGTTATGTCTATCTCTTGGTTGGTTGTATCATTGCTCTATCTATCTCTGAGGAAGTTATTGGGGTTTTTCACCTTTATGGTTTTCCCCAAGTAAATCTTTGTGTCTCTCGTGTGCTTGCATTATTGTCTCCATGATTGATATGCTGTAGATATGCTGTACATGTTGTTCTCTCAGTTAAGATCCTAGATCATATTGAAGTAAATTCAGAAAATTTAACATGGTATCAGAGCTAGCCTGAAAGAAGGCATGATATGGCATGTATGACACTTGTTGCACTTACGATGCTAGGGCTTGATATAGCAAAAACCAGTCATCGTAGCACTTTCGCTATAAATCCGTTTTGGCGAAGTTTTCGTATTTGAAATTGTTACAGGCCGAAGCTAAGATCTCCAGGTATCTTGTGTCCAAAGGACAACCTCTAAATCGTTGTACTTTGTGATTTATGATCTGTACAATATAGGGTTTCTGCCTCTTCCAGATCTGAGTCAAAATCAGGTGACCTTGGAAAAAAGGTCATATCTTGGGCTAGGAAGCTCCAAATGAAATTTCGTAAAAAGTGACAGGTAGTACACAGTCTGTACTATCTCAGAGAACTTTTTCAGAGGCCGAAGTTGAACCAGTGACACGTGGCACGCCGTACAAGTTCGCTCTCCTGTATTATCCCATAAACAGGTCACGTTGCGACATTTGGCATAACTCTCTCTCAGAGAGTCCAATTGAGGTCAGACCTGTCAGGATGGAAAGGTAACAGGCCGAGCTATCTCAGAAAACTTTTTCAGAGGCCGAAGTTAAAACAGTGACACGTGGCACGCCGTACAAGTTCGCTCTTCTGTTTTATCCCAAAACAGGTCACGTTGCGACATTTGGCATAACTCTCTCTCAGAGAATCCAATTGAGGTCAGACCTGTCAGGATGGAAAGATAACAAGTCAGGCTATCTCAGGAAACTTTTTCAGACCCTGTGGATCAAAAATTTCTGAGTTACACCAGAAACAATCAGGTACATATTTCTGTCAAAACAGAATTATTTTTGAGTACCTTCATTCATGGCTTCCGGAATTTAGGGCTTTGGAGAAAGTTGGAATTTTTGTAATCAGAGACCACGGCTGGATGCTACTCATCAAAATAGAAATTTAGAGACCAAGATCAGAATTTTTGGTTGGGCAGAAGGCCGGGCTTGATTAGACCCTAGTTCGGGACTTTGATCAGAAAAGTGGAAAATTAGGGCTTTTGTAAAAATGGGAATTTTTGCAATCTGTGACCACGGCTGGAAGCTCCTCAGAAAAATAGAAGCTTAGAGCTTTGGATCAAACCTTTTGATGGGGCAAAAGAGTGGGCTTCATCAAACCCTAGTTCAGGGTCACGTCTAGTGAATCCGAAAGTTTCAAAGGCAAAATTGAGGAGTAAAACTTTGCAGTTTTCAAATTCTGAATATACCAGTTTGATCAACTCATCAAGGCGCATATTTCTATCCTTTCGGAAGTTTGAAATTCAAAGTTTGAATTTTTGGGGTTTCTCTGACAAACCCATATCCAGCTCCAGGTCCAGTTCTTGCAAATCAAGTGGATTGGGTTAATCCTAGAAGAAGATGGATTGGTCACCTGCATAAGTGAAGAAGTTCCTGTCTCAGAGGGAGATGAGGATAAGGCCTTACATAAGAAGATTACAAGCGATCTCGACAGGTATGACTCATCGAGGTATGTTTCGATATTTGTCCATTATTAAGTTTATGGTATGTTTGTCTTCATGTTATTACGGTTAGTACAATTTTGATTTTAGATTTGTCGTATCACCTTAACAAAATTATGAATGCATGATAGAAGATATTCATTGGTTAGGGTGTTGACACTTATGATTGTACTAATGCATTATGGTGTTGTATGGGGTTTATGTTGTCTACTAACATGAAAGGTACACCAAGAAAGACAAATCATGTTCTCGTCCAAGAACATATGATCATGATAACATGAGGACAAAGATTCATCCATTGTCATGGATCTCATAGAAGATCCATTTACGAGGTATGTATAACTTGGTTTTGTAATAGTTAACCTATGAGATATACAGGTTACTAGCACAAGTCATTGAAGAAGAACAAGAAGACATCATGTGAGTATGTTAGACATAAATAGCTAGCATGCTAATCCAGGTATGTTTTTCCTATATCAAGCTAGAATCCTACCTTGTGTTAGAATCTTATACTGTTGTTGATAATGATTATTCCTGAAGAGTCATAGGTTTGAATAATCATGATTGTATGCATATTATGTTTCTTACCATAATTGATGATATGACTAACCAAAAGAATCATGATGGTATAGGTTTGAATAATCACAGGTTTTATGCATTTTATATCTCTTATCTTGTTTGATGATTCAACTAATCTGAAGAGTCATAGGTTTGAGTAATTACAGGTTTAGACATGTTATGTTTCTTATGATTTGACTAACCTTAAGAATCCTACATAAACCTTGAATGCTAATGCTTATTATTTTCTGTTTGAAATGATCATGACTATACATGCTTGAGATTATTGTGTTTTAATATTATACTAATGAATGTATGATTTTATATGAGATCACAAGGATAACTCAATCATGATACTAATAAGCATGCATAGGGACCAAGGATGAATATGAGTTCAAGAACAGGTAATTCAGGAAGCAAAGATCAAGAGGGAGCACTCTCCAGTTGCTCCTGCAAGAAAGTAAAGGAGCACACTCCAGTTGTTCCTGCAAGAAAGAAAAAGAGCACACTTCAGTAGTTTCTGCAAGGATGCAGATATTCAGAGGGAGTTGACCATCTTTCTACATTCCACAACAGAAAAGTGTAGAAGAAGCTACTTCAGATTAGGACTCCAACAGCTCCTGCAAGGAAGCAAAGACTCAGAGGGAGTCCACCCAACGAACAAAGAAAGATAAGTATTTTAATCATCATTTCTTGCATATTTGTTTGTTTTAAATAATACTGTTCAATAATGAATATACTGATGTTCCTAGAATTAGGTTGTGTATTATGCATATTAGAATAGTTGCATTGATGAACAGTATACTACTAATATACATGGGTAAGTGGCCTATGGCACTGTATAACATTCCATTGCTACTTATCTAGAATGAAACCTCTTTGCTGACATGTTGGGAGTTGTGCACACTCTTAACAATGTTCTGGTAGAGATTGGAAGGCATCTAGAAAGTTATGGGATATGGATAAATGTTGTATTGAAGCATTGGCTAAGATAATTACATGACTGTATGACATATTTCTTTATGTGTAAGAATTTGTTCTGAAAACTATGAGATGTTTTCTAATCATGCAATTTAACTTGTTGTGTAGGAAAGATCGTATGCCATCTCCTACAAAAGGACTACAACATTTGTTCCAGCAACAAAGATATTTATTGAAGATATTGAAGTTCCCAGGATCTAGGATGAAGAAATAGAATGCCATGATCCGTCGATCATGAAGAATGATGTTTGGGATGTAATCCCAAGACGTGAAGGGAAGTTTGTTATGACTTCCAAATGGAACTATCAAATCAAGCATATTGTAGATGACAGCATTGAGAAATATAAAAGTGATCAAATAGTAGATACACCAGATGGATTTCAAGACAGCATGGTGTAGTCAGATATGTGTGCTGAACTTGGTATGGTAGGATAGACAACTTTCTATCCAGTTTGGGCTTTACCAAGAGTAAAGCGGATTACAACCTTTACTACAAGGTTGAGGAAGGAAATCCAGTGATACTACTTTTGTATGCGAATAACCTGTTTGTATCAGGTGAAGATAGATTGATTGCCGACACGCAGCGGAAGCTTACTACCAAGTTCAAGGTGAAAAACTTGGGGATGATGCACTATTTGTTTTTGGCGTGGAGGTGTGGCAGAGTGCATATGGAATCTTCCTTGGACAAGGGAAGTATGTAGTAGAGATCCTGAAGAGGTTCGGGATGATGGACTGCAAGGATATGGCCACACCTATGGCATCGAATCTGAAGCTTCTATGTGATGCTTCATCTGAGCCGGTTGATGTCTCTTTGTATCGTCAGATGATTGGGTCCTTGATGTACCTGACGAACACGAGACCAGACATTTGCTTTGCTGAGAACACATTGAGCCAGTTCCTGATGGATCCGAGGAGTGTTCACCTAGTTGCTGTAAAGCATGTTCTGAGGTACCTAAAGGGTACAGTGGATTATGGGCTCAAGTATGAAGCGAATCAAAAGTTTAACCTACAGGGTTATGTTGATTCAGATTGGGCTGGCAGTGCTGCAGACAGGAAGAGCACATCTGGGTGTTGCTTCAGTATGGGATCAGGTGTGATCTCTTGGTTTAGCAGGAAGCAGTCCTGCGTAGCACTGAGTATAGCTGAGGCAGAGTATGTTGCAGCTTGTTCAGCTAGTTGTGAGACAGTATGGCTACGGAAGCTACTGTCTGGGTTATTTGATCTCCCATTGGAGGCTACTGGTATCTTCTGTGATAACCAGAGTTGTGTGAAGCTGTCCGAGAACCCAGTGTTTCATGACAGGTCGAAACACATAGAGATCAAATATCACTATATCAGGGATATGGTGCAGAGAGGAGCTGTGAAGCTCCTGTATGTTGCGACGGACGAGCAGATTGCAGATGTGCTGACGAAGCCACTAGCCAGAGTGAAGTTCGAGTACTTCAGAGAGAGGCTTGGCGTTCTTCAGATCGAGGACACTTCGAGGAAGAAGTGGTGGACACATTTGCTGAAGCCATTCCAAGCATGTTGGAAGGAGGATCCTTCACATGGCTGTGGATGTAAGCGCTGGATGATGAGCATCAGGATGATGTTCTGGTTTCTGCTTGATATGATCAGTTGGATCATTTTTTATTTATGTATGTATGCATCATGTTGGATGCTGGATATGATCAGTTGGATCATGTGTATGTATTTTGTATATGCATCATGTTGGATGCTTGGACCATGTATCTGTATATGTATCAGGTGGATACATTGTATGATCAGGTGGATCATGTATGGTGATATGTATCATGTATTTGTATTTGTATCAGGTGGATACATTGATGATCAGGAGGATCATGTATGATGATATGTATCAGGTAGATACTTGGTATGCATCAGGAAGATGCATTGATGATCAGCAGGATCATGTATGGTGATATGTATCATGTATTTGTATTTGTATCAGGTGGATACATTGATGATCAGGAGGATCATGTATGATGATATGTATCAGGTAGATACTTGGTATGCATCAGGAAGATGCATTGATGATCAGGAGGATCATGTATGATGATATGTATCATGTATTTGTATCAGGTGGATACATTGATGATCAGGAGGATCATGTATGATGATATGTATCAAGTAGATACTTGGTATGCATCAGGTAGATGCATTGATGATCAGGTGGATCATGCAGCGGGATGTTGCAGTGATGATCAGGATGATCATAGATGACGAGCTTCAGGATGTTGCTCCAGATGACATGCAGCAGGATGTTGCAGTGATGATCAGGATGATCATAGATGACGAGCTTCAAGATGTTGCTCCAAATGACATGCAGCAGGATGTTGCAGTGATGATCAGGATGATCATAGATGACGAGCTTCAGGATGTTGCTCCAGATGACATGCAACAGGACGTTGCAGTGATGATGATCAGGATGATCATGGATACATCAGGATGATGTATGGTGAGTATCAGGTTGATACTCTATGGCCGTGGATCAGGTTGTGCAGATGAGCATGTAATTCGTTGCCCTGGGAGATTTGCAGATGGTCTTGCGAGGTTTTGCCTATGGCATGTAATTCGTTGCCCTGGGACATCTGGCAAATGCTCTTTCGAGGTTTTGCTCTGGGAGGACATGTAATTCGTTGCCCTGGGAGATCTGCAGATAGTCTTGCGAGGTTTTGCCTATGGCATGTAATTCGTTGCCCTGGGATATCTGGCAGATGCTCTTGCGAGGTTTTGTCCTATGGCATGTAATTCGTTTCCCTGGGAGATCCGATAGGTTGGGCTGTGTGCCCGTAATCAGTCCTGGGATGCTCTTGCGAGGTTTTGCCATGACCACATGTAATTCGTTGCCCTGGGAGATCCTATAGGTAGAGCTGTGTGCTCGTAACAGCCTGGGATGCTCTTGCGAGGTTTTGTGGTGAGGTCACATGTAATTCGTTGCCCTGGGAGATCCTATAGGTAGAGCTGTGTGCTCGTAACAGCCTAGGATGCTCTTGCGAGGTTTTGTGACGCACGTAAAAGTCCTGAGGATTCCACAGTATGGCCAGTGATGACGAAGACCTGCAGGTGGTGGGCCTACATCCAGTATGAAAAAGGACTGGCTTTGTAGAACTTCCTATGACGAGTAGATTTAGAGATTGATTGAGATAGCAGCAGCAGTGACGATGATGATGACTCGATGACGATTATCTAGTGACGATGATCCAGAGAAGATGACTTGTGCTAGAAGAACTGTGCTGAGAAATACCTTCCTAGTTAAGAGGGAGTGTTGATGTATATGTAACTTCGGAATGTATTTCACATATATGTATATTGTATTCCTATAGAGATGGTTTTATTCCTCTATAAGGAAGTGTCGTCATTTATATTGTAAGTGTCGTAACTTATACTTGATGGGTTATTAGACCACCTTGTTTGGGGTCGGCCCTGTATAAGTCATGTGGGTCAAAGGGTTATTAGACCGCCCTATTGGGGTTCGGCCATGCGGGTCAAAGGGTTATTAGACCACCCTATTGGGGGTCGGCCCACTTAGAATTATGTTATGTGGTTAAGTTCGAGCCTACATGAGTTAGGTAAAAAGGCAAGTCAAGTCAATTATAAATAGAGTGCGGGAGGCACTCTATTTACTCACTCACTTCTCACACATGCTCTCAAGGAGGAGAGGCGCACTTATGGAGGAGGAGGATCTGCTGCTAGGTTATGTCTATCTCTTGGTTGGTTGTATCATTGCTCTATCTATCTCTGAGGAAGTTATTGGGGTTTTTCACCTTTATGGTTTTCCCCAAGTAAATCTTTGTGTCTCTCGTGTGCTTGCATTATTGTCTCCATGATTGATATGCTGTAGATATGCTGTACATGTTGTTCTCTCAGTTAAGATCCTAGATCATATTGAAGTAAATTCAGAAAATTTAACATTTCTGTCTTAGCATATTAAATCTTAACAGTACTGTTATCACACCATAGTAGCAGGGCTACTATTCTTGTACAGCAGATATCTGCACATTCCAGAGCTTCATTTATTCCAGAGCATGGCTATATATATTGGATCACTCATGATCAGAGCAGTACATTATTCAGATATTGTATGACCTTGTGTCAAGGCTGAGCCTAGAGAGTTCAGATTTGATGACTGATGTGACCACTTATCCCATTACAGTTTCAGTTCAGTGCCGAGAGATGTACTTCAGCAGTGTTTCAGATGATGCATGATGATTGCTATTATGATGATGTTGTATGATCTATGGATATGTTCTCACTAACTGTGGATTATTAGCTTGTTGATTTAGTCATGATTATAGCATGTGCTTGGTATATTATTCCTGATGTGGCAAACTACTTAAAATGAACTGTAAATCATAAAATGGACAATTGCTTGCACTTTTAGGTCATTTAACAAAACTTATTGGTATCTCACCTTACATAGACATGGTCTTTCCCGACACCAGTTGTCTGCTAGTGTAGGCTCCATACTCACTTATCTTCATCCATACATGACCTTCCTGTTTGACTTTAAACCCTGACTTGTCTCATTTGACTTTCTGATACTGAGGACTTCCCTATTTTTCTACCTCTGTGTTTGGACCACATCCCTGTTTATCTAGTGTCTCGGCTCTAAGTTGGTGACAGAACTTGCCTTTGGTAAGTTGGATTGTAGGCCTAAATCATTCTGGTCGGTTGTCCCAATGTTTGGCATTGGCTCGAACTCCCCCTAGTCACTTGAGATGTTGTTGGCTAAAACTGAAAGCTCATGTTCTACTTGTGGAAACTAAATAAATTCGCCCATGGAAACAAAAAGGGCAAGAGCAATGAAAAGCTAAAAATACTCCTCGAAGAGTATAAGAAAGGTCCAAAAAGCAATAGTTCTTAAAAGCTATATCTAAACAATTGCTGACCTTGTGAATATATAAAAAACATGCCCTGGATGCAAGCTGCAACTAGTTGTGCTTCTCAGCACATCTGAAATCCGAAGGGTTATGTAGGCCAAAAAGGCCATGGAAATAAATTGAATGATCCTAATGAACTTGGATCAACTTGATGTAGACATGATGCCTAAGTTGAATAAGCACTCTCTAAACAACTTATCCATTTGTGAGGCACAGCCATCCCCCGTGTTCTTTTGTCCAGCACAGAGTTTGTAGCTTCCCCCTTCTCCCAGTCCAAAGTATTTTTGAGTTAAGTTAGACAAGTCAAACCCTTGGCCCAACCTTGCTCCTAGCCTTCATCCTTCACTAGCAGTTTGACCATGTCCAATGGGTAAGTTTGTCATTTGAACTAGGGTGCAAGTAATTTTATATAATCACGGAATATGTTAACTTGATTAATGCCACTAAATGGAATTTATACTTTGAGCTTAGCTATGAAGTGATTAAAGAAGCATTGTCTTAGTCTACTGATGTGATTTATCCTTGATTATATATATTCTTGGGATCCGTGATGATGTGGACCATGTAAGATGATTATTGGTGATGATTTATGGTCCCACATGTTTGATGATGATATCATATGATGGACATATGATACAGATGATGTTTGATCCAGTTCAGCAGGTTATTATTATTACAGATCAGCAGATTATACATTGTCCATATATGGTGGACCCTACAGCTGGCCCATTAGGGCAACCCAGGGTGTATGAGTACTCATTCCTAGTGGATTTGGGTCTTCTGGATCCATTGAGACACTTATCTTTCAGTTCCGGGCACTTCTGACAGTGATTGATGCAGTTTTACACTTGTTGACCAGATTTAGGGCTGATTTCCCAGCCTGAGCAGCAGGGGCCCCGAGAGGCCAGTTCACCTAGGGCGCTGATGATGGAGGGGGTGGTCCAGCCACTTGTTATTACCATTTAGCCCCCCTCCCGGAGAGCCTGGTGGGCTCAGATGAACAGCGCTAGCACCCTAGGAGGCAGTTTTGGCACTTTCACAGTTCCCGAGGCAGTTAAAAAATGGGATAAAGTGGTCACTGAGGAAATCGATTTGGGCAATTGAGGCAAGGTTTTGGCATTTGGTTTTCACAGAGGTCTTCCAGGTTGATCTCACTATCTTCCAGTCATTTTTCACCATGTGGGTATCTCCAGATTGATCACAGGAGGACATTTACTGCTCGACTGTCATGGATTCTGAGGACAGTTTTGGTCATTATTATTATATTGGACATATTTTTATTATTTCATTGTGCCTTGGGGTGAGCTAGCAAGGATTTATACCTCCTAGCCCCACCATGAGCTTATATTGTTATGTCCTAGTCACCATGAGGTGGATTTTGATGCTTATATTTTCTCTTATGGATGACGTCACCCCTTATTGTACCTTTTTAGTGGGGGCGCTATCATTATATGGGTGATCCATGTGACATATGGTTATGATTTATTGTTAGCCATTGATTAGATCTTGAGATCTTTTAATCTTAGCCACTCATGTAAAAAGTGGTTATGATTGTACTCTCTCCCCATCCTATTTAAGGAGGGAGCCTCTCATTGTAAAATTCATCTAGAGATTTTTGGCTCTTGGCTCTTGGAATAAAATTTCTACCTTTTGGAGTACATGCTTGGATTGGAGTGGATGTTGGTTGTTTCGATTGTAAATGCTATTGTCCATTGCACTGGAGGATCTATTGTAGCTATCTTGCGTATTTGCCATACTTTATTTGCAGGTTGAGAGGGCGACTTTGACAAGTGCGAATTGGTGGGGAGGCTTGCCCTTCAAGCTTGGAAGAAGTCGTTTTGGGTTTGACAGGGAGTGGTTTTGCCTTTGTGTCAACTATTCTATGTTTTTCCCTCTCTTGCTTGCATCTACCTTCAATGTGTTAAACTAATTGATGCTTTGCTCCTTGGCTTGACAGGTTAGAAGGAATCACATGTGGCTTGGAAAAATCGATTTGGCAAGAGGGCTTCAACAATTCTCCATTTGATCTTTGGCAAAGTAATCCTCGTCTCAACTAGCATTCATCTCTTCATCCAGGTATGTCCCAAGAGGTATGATCTTCTCTTCCTTGAATCTTCCATAATTTCTAGATCACAAAAACCCTAATCAAATTAAAACCCTTGTTTTTGGTATTTCTTAGATCTACTTAGATCTAGCCCTCAATTTGAAAAGATATTGAAAACCCACCTCTATAGCATCCACCCCTAGTTGGATCTATAGTTTGGTGGTGATTGGCTAAGAATTGACCCATTTTCTAAGACAAAAAGCTCTCCTTGACCTAAAGCGCACTTCCTTGAGAGAGGCTTGTTGGGCTAGATCTAGCACATGGGTATGTAAGATCCCGCTTGATTTGATAACTAGACACTTGATAACACATACCCATATCCTTACTTTGGTGAAAACTACCTTGTGGACATCTCTCCATGTTTTGAGGGGTTGAAACCCCCCTTTGACCTTCTTGGCACCTTAAAACCTAGATCTACCAAGATCTACCCATTGGATTCATTTGAAACTTTGAAGGAACATAGATCGGGGTACTAGCACCCCGGATCTACACTTTGGTGGCCATTGGACTTGGGCATGGTCCACCAAACCCACTTTTTGCCTCTCCTTGAGAAAGTCGCACCCCTTGGGAGTTTTGAGTTGGACCACTTCTAGGAAGTGGGTGTTGGAGATTTTCGTAGATTTGGAATGCCCATGCCTTGAAACCTAGGTCTAGACTATCCTTTTGCCCCGATCTACCTTGGGGATTGCATTCCTTGTTTTAAGGAATTGTGGTCCACTTTTGGTCATCACTCAAAAACCTAGATCTAGTAAGACCTAACCATTGGATCACATCCATTTCACTTGACTTGGCTTCTAGGTGTCCCGATCTACACTTTGACATTTTTTTTGACTCCATTAGCCCACTAAACAAGGCACTAGTCCTTCTCCAAGCAAGGCGCACTTCTTGGGATTAGTGTCCAACCCTAGATCTAGCACATGGGTAATCCTAGAACCAACTCCAACTTATAAATTTGTCCTAGATCTAACCTATAGTACCAACCTCACACCTAACTTCACCTTGTGGGTCCATCTAGAACCATTTCACACTTCCCAAGAAACTAGACCCATTTGTGCAAACACATTGGTACTATACCTAGTAATCATACCCCTTCATGTGGCCTAAACCATTCATAGGTTGAAACACTTATTATCCATCACACCACCTTCAACCATACCTTAACCTTTAGGTCCACTTAGCCTTGCATTGGTTTCCGTAACTCATCACTTACCTACCCTTAGAAACCTTTGTTTAGGTCCAATCAATTGTGATTGGGGTATAGGGTCTCCCCCTTGGTCTAGTTATACCTTGACCTAAAGTGAAGAGTGCCTCGGTTGACGTGACTCCCACATTGCATTGGGAACCGTGGCATCTCTTGGGTCACCTCTTCAGTTGCCTGTCTCCTCTACCGTCCCGGATGGGATACCTCTAGGGGCAACTACAAGTTGTGTGATAACAAGTACTGTCGCCTAAATCCCAGCTCCTTCGTTTAGGCTAACTCCTAACGAAGCCAAGGGGGGTTGTCCCTACACAAAAAGTTTCTATGGCTCTTATGTTTTAAGTGTTTTTTGGTGTATGGTGATGCGGATGAGTGTTGTTTAGGAGTTTTTTGATGATGAGAGATCACAACTTAATAATAAAGACAACAAGCACAAGATAAAATGCAATCCACGTTGCGAAACAATATAATGAGGACTTATGTAAATGAATGGCATCCACAGATAAATAATGACTTGAACAGATTTCTGAATGGATAAATGGCCCAGATTTAAAATAATATGTGAAAATGTAAACAGATCAGTGCCAAATGGAGTCGAAACAGTGTAGTGCTTGGGGATGCTGAAGATACAAGTTTTAAATAGATTGTTTGTGAGATCGTTGTGCAAATTATCTTGGTTGATTGAAAATTTTAGTGATCTTGATTATTAGGCTAGCAAAATAAAGGCATGCGTCCAACTGGAAAAGTGTACTTTTAGTGGATTCCCCTCTGATGGTATGACGGACCGTCCAGTTATCAAGAACAGGTGTCCAATGACTTAACCACCCTCGGAGTCTAAGACAACGGTGAATTTCGGCCCCACCAGGTTTAGGAACTTTGCCCACTACCTGAGTACTTCTCGAAATGGCAACGCTGGTTCGTTGGTTGTGGGGAAAAGATTTTATTAAATGTTATCACTTTCAAGATTAACAAATCCAACACCTTTCTGGGTACTAGTCCAACCATAATGGTCGGTAGAGCATACTCAGCGATGGATAGCAATGAAGTAAATTTTATTTGGGGGAATGTGAGTTGGAAAGTTTTAATTATTAAGAGCAGACAATTCAACTCTCTGGCAGAGAGCGCTCTTGACTTCGTCTTAAGACAGAAGTTCAAGAGACTTAGCTAAACTATATGCTTGATGCAGGTATATGCAGTGGGAATGCTCTGCGATAGAGAGTGCTCTTGACTTGGGTTATTGCAAGTTCAAGAGACTTTGGTTCTTTGTTAAGATAGAAGCAGCTTAAAGCAAAAGAACACACTTATGAAGCTCAAATAATGATAAAATGAAACAAGACAATGATTATCAAATGAAATGAACTACTTGCAAAATGAAACTAGTGTTCTACCACAATAGAGACTAATCTAGCAAGTGAAGTCAAAGTGACTTCTGCACATCGTTCACAAAACATCCAGCTAGACGGTCCTATGCAGTACACGGTGGGGAAAGAGAAGCAACACGCAGTGTTAGTGCGGCACTTGGGATCAAATCCCAAGAGGCTTCTTAGGTCAAAACTTGAAATAAAATTTACTCTAAGTACAAAATGAAAATTGCTCTAGAAACTTGAAACAAATCTAACTGAGCATGCACAAGACACTCTTCCCCAAATGGGGAAGAAGAACCACAAAACACTCCAGAGTATCCCCCAAATGGCTAAACCTACAGATAGCCGAGTCTTTTATAAAGGACCCCGTTTAGACCAACTTTTTACATTTTCCCCATGGGGGTATGAACATGCAGTTATTACAAGTGGGGCAAAATTGCCCTGAAAATGACTTCTGAAGCTTCGAACACTGATGATGAACATGAATCATGTCCAATAAACGGGCGGCTCACAAGAAATTCAGCTGTTGTACAAAATAGCTGATAACATCTGGCTCCAACTGCGGGACATGTGCTCGATATGGAAATCATGCAAGGAGAGGATACGAGAACACCAGAATCTCTGGTTTATATATATAACTTGAAAAAACATCTCAACTTAACAGAAAACCTTCAGTAGCACATGTGTTATGAAAAAGCCAAAATGAAATACCCACTATATTTTATTGTTTGAAAGTAAATACTAGGAAATCTAAATGCATGCAAAAACTTTGTTCTTTCCTATTCTAAATGCATGCCAAAAAGAAATCCAATGTAACCATTTAAGCATGTAATCAATGTAAAAACAAATTTTTACCTTGTCTCTGGTTACCAGCCAGAGCAAGGGCATGCTTATCAAAAAGTGCAAACCTGCTTGAAACTTCTGAATGGGAGGGCTCGATGGGGAATCATAAGTATGTAATAAATATTTGAAGTGCTTCCCAATATAGTAGGTCCTCCTGCAATCATCCTCCATCCAAAATAGGATGGGATGAAGAAGCTCAGGATGACAAGGCAGTTTTGGTGTCGCATCATACTGATCCAAAAGGCTCTTCTGAAAATAATTTTTTATGAAAGTGCAAGTCTCGAACTGCTCTAATATACAAGGGATTTCCGACGGCTGATATATATGCTCTGTTGACTGTACCCAATCTGGACCTTCACTGTACTGCTTCTCATCCTTGCTGATGCTCATGTGTGGCTCTAACTGCTTATATGAGAAACTCACATGCTCCTCCTTTGTGTTCAACTGCTCAAAATCCACATTTTTGTCAAATATGGGGGAGTCTTTATGAATTTTACCATATTCACGGCCACATGTATCCTCATGCTCATAAGTGGGATTATTAACAAAATTTCCAAAGGGATTTTGTTCATCATTAAATTCTTCAGAAATGGCATAGATAGGGTTCTCTAAGAAGGTCCATTCATCATTACCAATATCTATGTCATCCATGATGGATTCTGTTGTCCGCCGAATTGCACACCAGCAGCAGAAATCTTTCGAAAGTTGTTCCATCACTACAAGTGGGGAAGGTGTGGCCTTGGGGGCAAGCAATGAGCCAGGTATTGTCAACTAAATCCCAGCTCCTCTGTTTAGGCTAACTCCTAACGAAGCCAAGAGGGGTAGTCCCTACAAAGAGTTTGCTATGGCTCAATGTTTTTTTTTAATGTTTTTTAATGTATGGTGATGCGGATGGGTGTTGTTTAGGAGTTTTTTGAATGATGGAAAGATCACAACTTTAAAAGATAAACACAAGATAGATGAGCAATCCACGTTGCAAAGCAAGGTACGAGATAACTTGATGCACAACCACTTGAAAAGCTTTAAGTACAAGTCACTCACATATGGAAAATTAATCAACAAGTACTCCAAATAGATAATAAGCAAATAAAAATATGATGTTAAGGACCAGTGCCTTGTGGAGTCAAAAAATTGCCTGAGTGCTTGGGTTGCTTGATACAAGAGGTCGAAAGATACGTTCGTGAGATCATTATGTAAATTATCTTGGTTTATTGAAAGTTTTAGTGGTCTTGATTATTAGGCTGGCAAGAAACAAGGCTAAAACGTCCAACCGGAAGAAATACTTTTAGTGGTTATTCACGGTGATCTGACATATCGTCCAGTTATCAAGAGGGTAGGTGTCCAATGTTTATACCACCCTTGAAGTCTAAACAACAGCACTCCGGCTCCACCTCCCAGAATAGCACTTTAAGTATTTATCGAGAGCAACGTCGGTCCATTGGTTGCGGGGGTAAAGATTTTATTATGTTATAGAAATTTATCAAATCTAACACCTTTCTGAGTACTAGCCCAACCTTTTCAGGTTGGCAGAGCATATGTGTGTCAGATAGCAACCAAGATAAATTATTAGAGGGGTGTGAGTTGGAAGTTTTTATTATTATTAAAGCACATAGTTCAGCTCTCCGATAGAGATTGCTCTGGACTTTGTCTTATGACAAGGTTCAAGAGACTTATTTAATCTATATGCCTAATGCAGGAGAAATGCAAACTTAATATGCTCTCCGACAGAGAGTGCTCTTGACTTGGGTTATTTCAAGTTCAAGAGACTTTGTTCATTGTTAGAATAGAAGCAGCTTGCATATAAAGGAAAATACACTTTCTCTAGTAAACAAATAATGGAAAGAAATAATAAACACTCTTTCTAAGGGCAAAATTAACAACTAACTAAAAAATAAACAACAAGGTGGGATCAACCTCCGAACAAGGTGACCACTAGAATCGCTAGTCCCGAAAACCTTCTAGCTAGCTGGATGTCCGCAAGGATGCTAATGGGGAAAGAGAAGTAGCCACAAAATTATGTGGCACTCGGGATGAAATCCCAAGGTTACTATCTCAAGTCAAGACATGGAAGAGAGTTTAATCTAATTATAAAAATAGATTTTAATCTAGAAAAACTTGAAACAAAACTAACTAAGCATGTATGAAACAATCTTCCCCAAATGGGGAAGGAGAAACAATGTGTAGGAGGCCTTATCCCACTTAGCCTTTTTATTAATTGATTTACAAGTGCCTTTGGAAAAATCCTTGAAAGGTCTTTTTGAGAGAAGTAAAACAACTTATTGAAACAAAACTAAGAAGCCCTTGAATGCCTTTTACAAAAGAAATTGCAAATGATTGTCTTATTAGGTTCAAAACTTCTACTTGGATACAATTTTGGTCTTCCTTGAGTTTTGTCTTCACAAGTATTTCTTCTCTTTCAAAACCTACACAAGCTTAGTAAATCCTCAACAAGGCATCCATTAGATGTTTAGAAAACCAAACTTTGAAACTAGTAAGTCTAAGAGACTCAATAATGTCTAAAACTAAAAGCAAGCTATGATAGTATGGAAAAGAGATTCTATTATGCAAATGGCTAAGTGCTTCAAGAAGACAATGCAAGTTTTTACTTTTTCAATGAGATCTAAGATGCCTATATGCTACTTTTCAAATCATGAAACTAGAAACTACTTTAAAGATCTAAGCTATAAAATTTGATAAACAAATGCTAAACTTGAAACTTTGAAATGATATTAAACTATTGCAAGATGTAAGATCTAAAATATGAAACAATTCTAACACTTAACAAGCTTACTCTTTGTTTTTGTTTATGTTTTTGTAGGTGGATGAAAGGGAGGAAAAAAAGGCAAGGCGAGAGGAGATGAAGAACAAAGACGAGAGGAGAGGAGGAGCGAATGGAAGAAGGAAGATGAGGAGCGAATGGAAGAAGGCTAGGAGCGAGGCTAGGAAGAAAGGAAAAGCAAGTGGGACGAGAGCTAGAAGGGGAGGAAAAAGATGGATTTGAAGAGGAAAACAAGAAGGCAAAAAAGTCAAGTAGGCCACAAACCAAAGGCAAACTAGACAAAAACCAAACTTGGAGAAGGACAGGGCCTTAGATTTCCACAGTTTAGATAAGTAGATCAAGTAACCGGTTGAAAACTTGTTGAAAGATTGATGGAGGAAGCAAGAACACCTTGTTTCTTGATTTTATAAAGCTTGAACTTCTTTGGCAACCTGTAGAGTGAAAGTGAAACATACAAAAGACCTTGCACTTTGAAAAATACCTGCAAAACCAATATACTCAAGAGAAAAGCATAGACTTATAATTGCTTGTGCTAGATTGTTAGCCTTCTTGAAATATAAATCTATAACTTAAAAATCCTAAGTACATAAGCAATACACAATATCACCTTGTTACAAGATGAAGTATGGCCACCAAGAGCCTCCACAATTTGACCTCCAAAGTCACGACTTTATTCAATATTTAAACAGATTACAAAAATCCTCCAGAGTTTCTTTGCTAAAAGATCCATGAGGAATGAGGAGAAAAGACCTCATTATATAACAAAAGACAAGAGCCAGTCTACCCTAATTCGAATTGGCATTGAGAAGAGAGCCAATGGTATGAGTCATCAAATCGAATTCCATCTAATCTCTATCAAATCCATGTCAAGCCAAGCATTGGAGTGATAACTCCACCAACAAGTTCGAGTTGCATTGAATGAGATGAGGAGGTGGCCTCCACCTTGGCAAGGTGCCCCTCATCTCCACATTGGAAGTATCACCCCTCAAATAAACATGTGCCATGTGGAAAACTCGAGCTCCAAAGGAAGTTGACGTGAGCAAGCTTGGAGATGGCGTGAGGATGATGGTAGGTAGCTTGGAGTTTAACTTCAATTCGAATGCAATCTTTGGTAGTTGAGAGTGGGAGGTGGCCTCCACCTAGGCAAGGCGCCCCCACTCCCATTCAATGCAACTCAACACCAACCACATTCTTATTTAATAACCCCTCCACATCACCAAATCGAGTTTTGCATGCATGGAGCTAATTTCTATTGGAGTTAATCACTTGTGCTGACTGGATACTTCATTGAAGTTGATTGGAGATGACTGGAACCTTCATTAATGCCCAGTGCCATGTCAATTAGCCTTTTATTTTAATCCATTTGGATTATTTTGGAGAGATTTGGATTATTTCCAAATATTCAATTTTTAATAAATTAATTAATATTTTCTCTGCAAATGGCTTTTTTGAGAAATTATTAATTATGAGGTTGAATTGACATCCGAAATTTAGGATAAACTGGTCCGGGGATCATGAATGATTTTTGGCTTAAGGTTGGAGCCTTCAATCACTGAATTCGGATCCCGGATGACTGACATATTACAAATTGAAATTTTTCCATTTAAACTATGGAAAAATTTATTAAAATTTAAAAAATAATTAAAAACTCTAAACCGGAGGACTCGGTAAAATTTTTCTAAATTTTTTCTGAGGGTCCTAGGGACCTAGGACATGACCAAAACCTATTTTAATAGTGTCTAGTAGGTTTATATACATCAGTTGGACTCTAATAACCCCCCATGGCTAAAATTTTCAAAATCGAGCATTCCAACTTTGGAGGAAGCGTGAGAAAACCTCATCGATTATAGCTCAGCTATAGGTAAAGTATATTGACAAGGGAAAAAACTCCCTGGAATACCTTAGTTGCTTAACCAAGTTATGGGGAACCGAGCCACTTAGAATCCTACTAGCACCCTTTATTACAAACCCTGTGGGGCCATGGTCATGTTGACTGAAAAACAAAACTGACTAGCCAAAATTGGCTAGGCACAACTGATAGATCATCCGATACACTAGAGTACAAACATTCATCATGTTTGTCAAATGGCGGCTCCTCAGATAATCCAAGTATAGTAGAAAAAAGTTGGTAATAGACTCATCATCACTCATGTCATCCTTCAAGCTATGCCTATCCTCCTCAACTTCATGAAAATCCTCTTCAAACAAATGGGTTTCAAAGACATCACAAGGGATTCATCTTTCCGAATATTCACTGCCGTGTGGAGAACAAATGGGCGTATCAGCACACATATTACAAACTCCATGGATTTCTTTATGAGTGTCAATCTCTGCAATGGTTTCTTCTAGAGATGGATTAGGAGTACATATATGTTCATCATTATTGAAGTAGTCTTGAAAAACTTCCCACTCATAAATGTCTTTTGATTCGTTGGCATGAGGAGGGTCTGTTGTCCGCCAGATTGCACACCAGTAGCGGAAATCTTTCGAAAGCTGTCTCTTCACTAAAAGTGAGAGAGGTGTGGCCTTGGGGGCAAGCAATGAGCCAGGTACTGTCACTTGAATCCCAGCTCCTCCGTTTAGGCTAACTCCTAACGAAGCCAAGGGGGGTAGTCCCTACAAAGAGTTGTCTAAGGCTCTTGTGTTTTTAAGTGTTTTTGGTGAAATGATGCAGATGGGTGTTGTTTAGGAGTTTTCTTGTGGTGAGACCAAAAATATATAAAGATGAACAACAGATAATAAGCAATCCACGTTGCAAGATAAGATAACAAGATGGCAGTATGATTCAAGATTTGACAAATCACTAAAGCATTCATAAGATGAAATAAACACAAGGACAAATGGTCCTGTTATCACCTAAACTGTAGTTACCCCTATGGATGTATCCAATCATGGATGGCAATAGGGAAGGGCAACTCAAAAGGTGCAACCACGATCACCTCGACCTCCAATATATGGTTGTCACGCCAGTCGAGGCAACCTTCGATTTATGTTATCTAGCCCAGACAACAAAGGGGGAGACCCGATCTACTCCCGACAGGAGAGATCAAAACCAAGACACCAAATCAGGGTATTTCTAGGTGAAGTTAAGTGTATGGTTTATCCTAGACCTTATAGGTTGAAGTCACAAGCCAAGTGAAGGGTTCAATAGGGATAGCTTTGGTTCATGGTTGATGTAAGAGTGACTTATAATGTTTGAAGTGAGATCTAGGGCTAGTGTACTAGTTCAATGTCAGAAGACCCACTGCCTTGGGAACTGTGTCCAGTGCAGGGTAGTTTAAGGGTTGTATTGGGGCTAACTAGTACAGATGACAAGCTTGACCATGATACATGATAGCTTCAAGGGTTTAGTTCACCGTGCATAGGTTAATCCACAAGTCAATCCAACAATCTAGGAAAGTCGAATTAACTTGGAGAGAAGCCAATGCCTTGGGAATTGGGAAGTGGAGTCAAAGTAGGGTTGACTTGTGGTTTAGGACTCCTAGTACATGGGACAAGTAGGCAATAGAGGTCTTGATGGATGAATGTGTCTAGATCTAGGTTTGACCCAAGTGGACCACAATCCCTTAAAACAAGGAATGCTATCCCCAAGGCAAGATTTGACAAAGTGATAGTCTAGACCTAGGTTTTGAATTATTCCGGTTTCAAATCTCCAAAAATCTCAAGTACCCACGTCCTAGAAGTGAGTCAACTCACTTCTCCAAGGTGGTGCGACTTTGCCCAAGGAGGCTAAAAAGTGGGGTTAGGTGGGTCAAGACAAGTCGGATGGCATCCAAACTTTAGATCCGGGTAGGTTAGTCAAGTAGGAGTATGGATCTATAATTTCGTGGCAATCCAACGGCTAGATCTTAGTAGATCTGAGTTTGAGTGTTCCAAGTGGTCCAAAATGGGGATTAAATCCCTTAAAATGTGGAATAGGGCCCACAAGGTGAATTTCAGGAAAGTAACAATCTGGGTGTATGTTATTTGATGTGTAGATTATGGATCAAGCGGGATTTCAAACACCCACCACCTAGATCTAAGTCAACTTGCTCAAACTAGGAAGTGCGCTTTGCTTGGGAGGAGCTAAGTTGGCATGGGAGGTGGGTCAAACGGAAGCCAATCCTCACCAAACTATAGATCCGGGATGCCGTGGATGCTATAGAGGTGGGTTTCCAATATTATGCCCAACAACCCACTAGATCTAAGTAGATCTGAGAAAATGTAAAATGAGGTTTTAATTAATTAGGGTTTTAAATGTTTTTGACAATTGGATAGATCATGGAGATAGAACTTACCTTGAGATCATACCTGAGTGATGTGGATGAGATGCCTTGATGTTGAGGAAGATTCCCGCAGAGATCAAATGAGAGATTGTTGATTTGCTTGCCGAATTGATGCCCTAGCCCACAAGTGCGACCTCCTCTACCTGTCAAACCAAGGAATAGCGATTCAATCAGTAAGATCAAGCATGGAGGAAATACAAGAGAAATGCAATAGTAACATGAAATAGAAGGTCCTGGGACAGTAATACTCCCTGTTACCAACGAAGAGCTCCAAAGAAGAAGTAGGGAGAGTCTTCCCCTACCAATACCTCCTCCTCCAAGCAAATCGGCCTCCACCTGTAGATGCAAAATCGTGGTACAAAAGATATGGCAAACAAGATCTCCAATAACTCAGTGCAAAGGAAGAACCAACGAACGAACACCAAAAACATTCACCACAACACTGGAGATAGATGCAATAATAATTTTCTATTCCAATAATCCAGAGCCAAAAGTCCCTTTACAATGAGGAGCTCTCTCCTTTAAATAGGAAGGAGAGGCATCAAAATCCTAACCACTTTTTGGATGAGTGGCTAAGATTAAAAGATACAAATGTCTAATCAATGGTTGAGATGAGCTCAACAATAAAATACATGGATCACAAATAAAATATTATGTAAGTGGACAAAATCGCCCTATAAGAGGGAAATCCCACCAAATCATGATGACATAATATCATAAGAGGCTTATGGTGGGTCCAAGGGGTAATTTTATCCCTCCTTGGTCAATCCCCATAGCACAATAATCAATAAATAATCATAAATGTACCAAATCGTGCTACTATAGTCAAATCGTGGGCCTCAAAAAGACCTCAGAAATCCACAGAAAGTGCCATAAGTGATGGATGCGGGCCCCGATGAAGCTGAAACTGCTGGAGAAGGTGTGGAAGACCCCGATCTATCATCACTGATCATCCCATGCCATAACTTTGCCTCAGTAGCCCAAATCGATTTCCTCAATAGCCATTTCTACCAATCTTGAAATGCCTTGGGAAGCGTGAAACTGCCCAAAACAGCCTCCTGGAGTGCCTGCGCTGTCAAGGTGAGGGCACCAGTGTGTCCGGGAGGGGGGTAATATGGTAAAAACATGTGGCTGGACCACCCCCTCCATAATCAGCGCCCTAAGTCAACCGGATAAAAATCTAATCTGCTCTGACAAGGCCTCCGACAGACCAAAACTGCACTGGGACAGCCTACTGAGGCTCAATCATCACTGTAAGTGCCCGGAACTGAAAACAAACTGTCCCATTGGACTCAGAAGGTCCAAATACATCCAAGATGTGTACTCATACACCATATGAGTCTCTGCATGATCAAAATAAATATCCAATATACCGGAACAAGGCCAATAATAATGATCTGTAAATGACCAAACACTGCTGTAACCCAAGAATCATCATCATAACCCTGCAGCTGCTGCATAGAATCATCATGTATGTATACATAGACCATATATCATCTATCCATATCATCATAAGGTCTAACATCTCATGTACCATGGTCCTCCATGGTCAAACTGGGTCTAACCAAGACCAAATATAACTCAGACCATCATCCAAGGCTGCTGCAAAGTGTCAAGGTTAATACATGCTCTACAACTTATTCAAATAACAATTATAACACAGAGTAATCATAACTGGCGATCTAAATCCAAATATATAGTGTCGTTAATTATTATTATTACTCAAACTAGACTTTCAGGATCATACTCACTTCATAGTTGTGATCAATTTGCTAGTGAAGGGTGAAGGCTGAAATAATTGGCTAGGCTAAGGGATGACTTGACTGACTTGACTTTGTGACACTTTGGCAAGGGAAAGGGAATACACACCATAGTATATACTGAATGAGCAATAACACAGGGAATGGAGGTGTCTCACAAATGGATGAGTTGTTTAAAGAGGGTTTATTCACCTTCACAGATGCGCACAATCCATAATACAAATAAGGCCAGCAATTGTTTAGATATAGCATTTAAGTTCCATTGCTTTTTGGGCCTGAAGTTTCCATAGCCTTGATCTATGTGTGTTTACAAACACATTGCATAGATTTACATTTTTTCTTTAGACTTTCTGCTGCAGGTGTGTTTTTAAGGCACTTGTTTACGTGAGCAATTCTAGGTGTGTCATGGACAGCTTGTTTACCTAGGTATTTATTTTCCAAAAAGATATAACACTTTATTTTCATAGCCATTTTCATTTGGCATGCCTTTCATTCATGTGTGTTTAGAAACACATTGCGTGAATGGGCTTTTCATACAAGATATAGCATTTCATTTTTTCCAGATATTGTATTCATGGCAGCACCAAAAGTTTCAGGTTTAGCTAACACAACTTTAGTGACTAGGGGGAATTCACAAGGAACTCCAACTCACCATAGGTAAGTTTTGTCACCAACTCAGAGCCGAGACACAATAAACAAGGAAGCTCATCCAATACAGAGGCTACAATGGGGAAAAGTCCTCCATGCCACTAGTCAAGTTGTAAGTCAAGGTGATAATCTAAAAGGTAGGCCATGGATGGATGGAGACAATGAATGATGGAACCAACACTAGAAAGCCAAGGTATGGTTGAATGATCACCTCTATTCTCCCTAGGGAGGGTAAGACCAATGAGTATGAATAGTGAACTTCTAAGTCTAAGTAGGGACAATATAATATACATAATAGATCAACCAGGTCCACATATCTATATGATCGCCAGATCATGACACTAAGTGCTAAGACATGCTATAAGAATAAGTATAAAAGCAATCTAACCATAACATCATGATATACCTGCTGAGTCATATACCTGAAAGCTCATCAACCTGTACCATCATCTGTCCTCTGAAACTGCTGCTGCAACTTTGGGCACTACTGACTGCTCTGTACCAATGGTATAATGGCTACATTGGTCATCTCTCTAAGTGTCCTGAGACTCAGTCATGGCATGGGGAATACAACTGCTGTCCACAATCTGATAGTGATCCAATATAGATGCTCTTCTCAGCATCTCAAATGTAGGGGAACTGGCTGAATAGTGTACTGGAATCAGAAAAATAATGTATGGTAGCCCGACTACTATATATGTAATAACAGGTCCTGATCAATATATAAACTTTTAGATAACCAGTGCCTTATGGAGTCAAAGAAAAGTAAGGACTGTGATGCTGAAAGTGTGGGTCTTGAAGAAGTGTCATTCGTGAGATCGTTATGCAGATTATCTTTGTAAATTGAAGATTTTAGTGGTCTTGATTATTAGGATAAAACCAAGGATATGAAGAGAGTGTCCGGAAAGACAGTATCAAGTGCCTCCGTTCAAGGACATGTCGGACCAGCCAGTGCTCTAGTCAGGTCACGCAATGCTAACCAGCAAACTAGAGGCTGAACATGGCAACCCGACGCCCCCAACTAGGAGATTACCCTCTGAACTTATCTTATTGCTCAACTCCGGATTGGTTGGTTATGGGGGTAAAAGTTTTATTAGTTATCACTTATGAGCTTAACAAGTCTTCCACCTTTCTGAGTACTAGCCCAACCGTTTCCGGTTGGCAGAGCATACGGGTGTTGGACAAACGATCAAGATAAATTAATTAAAGGGGGAAATGTGGATTGAAGTGTTTTATTATTAGGAGCACTTGTTCAACTCTCCGACAGAGAGCGCTCTTGACTTAATCTGAATACCACAGTTCAAGAGACTTCCTACTTTAAAATGCCTAATGCAAATGGAAAGTGCAAATCTATATGCTCTCCGACAGAGAGTGCTCTTGACTTGGATTTGGCCAAGTTCAAGAGGCTTTGTTCGTTTTATTGCAAAAGTGAAGCGATTGTGAAACTTAAAGAAGTAAATGAAACTGAAAAATGACTGAAAAATAAAGATAACCACAAAGAAAGATGCTTTGAAGATAACAGAAAACAAAATCTAGTGTTCTACCAAGCAGATTTATTCTAAAGTGGGATCAACCTCCGAACAAGGCTAATCACTAGAACCGTCAGTCCTAGAAACCTTCCAGCTAGCTGGATGTCCACAAGAAGCTGATGGGGGAACGAGAAGCTACCACAAAACTATGTGGCCTTTGGGATACAATCCCAAAGTTAGCTTACCTTGGTCAAAACTTGAAAGAGAGGCGACAAGATGAAAATAAATTACTCTAAAGCAAAAAACTAAAAGATCTAACTTAACCAAACACCACACTCTTCCCCAAATGGGAAAGAAACCAAAAAAGTGGAGGACTCTTCCACTTGAAATTTTATTATGAGATTACAAATGCCTTGGGTTTTGAAACCTTGAAGGACTTTGAAGAAATAAAACTTGAATGAAAAAAGGTGAAAACTCTTATGAGTTTGTACAAAGGATAGTAGTTTATTTCAAATGACATTTATGGTTTGCACTTCTTTTTGGTTCAAAATTCACTTGAGCTTCTCTTTGGCTCCTTCTTGGATATTGCTTCTTGAAAGCATTTCAAGTTTTCTTCTCTTTCAAAACACCTACACAAGTCTTAAAACAACTCAACAATGCACCCATTAATCATTAGAAAAATGAAACAAACTTGAAATTAGTTAAGTCTAGATTTAAAAATTTAACTCTAAAATGTGAAATGTATGAGATTTTGACATAAAACCTTAACTAAGATGAAACGGACCAGCGAACAACAAACTCTTAGAATGTAGTGGGAAAGAAATCTAAAGTATAAAAATTTGAAATATTTTTTATGAAAAATTTTCTATCTTTCAAGTGGAAACTAAAATTAAACAAAGAATGCTTCTAAAATCTAACTTTTCAATGCATAAGATGATGTATGAGAAGCAATGATACTAGAGATCTAAATCTAAAAAATTTCTTTTGCAAGCTAAGAATAAAACTACAAACTAACTCATACAATTCGTTTTTGGTGTTTTGGGCTTGTTTTAGGGCTCTTTATGATGGACGAAAGGAGCCTTGAAGACAAAGGTGAAATGGAAGATGAGCTTGGGAAGATGGGCAAAAACAAAATGGATGAGAAAAAAAGATGGATCTAGGGCAAAAGGAATGGATGAATGAGAGAAAGGGCAAAACGAATGGGTGAGTGAAGCTAGTCTAATGGGGATGGGCTTGAAGAGGTAAGCTAGGTAACCAAGGTTTGTTTTGAAAGTGTGTTGATGGAGGAAGAGGCCAAAAACTCCTACTTGAAAGTTTCTTTCTTTGAAAAGAAGAGAAGAGCTTGAAGACCTGCAAGACAAACTGATTAGATGCCAAGAACCACTGTTAAATGAAGAGTGACTTAGTCTTTAATAAGCCTTTCTCCACCTTGGGAAATCTTTGCAGAAAACTTGTTATGAAACATACAAAAACCGAAAGATGTATTTCTAATCAAAGTTAAAACATACATCTAATAATGAAATTGCATGGACAATAAACAAATGAAAGAGATATCACCAATAGTGTGAAGAACATCCCAACTTGCTCCAGCATGGACCTCCAAACTTTATTCAATATTAAATAGATATTACAACAATATTTTGGCAGAGTGTTCATGCTCAAAATCTCCATGAAGAGAAAGCCCAAATGGCCTCTCTTATATACCAAAATTCAATGCTACAACCCTAATTCGAATTGGTGATGAAGAGAGCCAAAAACTCCATTAAAAACCAATCAAATCCATGTCAACACCAACCAAATCGAGCTTGGAGTCTTAACTCATCTTTAAACTTGAGTTTGGAGCCCATAATTTGAGGAAGGAGCCCCACATGCATTGATTTCATAATCCAACAACCCACTAATCAATTGTCAAATCACAAAAAACGAATTTGCATGAAGGTGGGCGAATTGCTCAACTGTAGATCACTCCTAATGCTCCGAAACTGATCTGAATCAGGTGGGTGAAGATTCCAATCATCATAAATGCTTTTTGCCAGGTCATTTTGACTTTTACTTTATTCAATTTGGCCTTTTTTGGAGAGATTTAAATTATCTCCAATTTATTATTTTTTGAATATTTTAATTAATATTTCTCATTTTTTGATTTTTTGAGAAAATATTAATTATGAGGTCAAATAATTGTCTAAGACTTAGGGTTAGCTGGTCCATAGGTCATGTGTGATTTTTGGCTTATGAAACGAGCCATCAACCACTGAATTCGGACCCCGGACGACTGACATATTACAAATTATTATTTCTCTATTTAAACTATAGAGAAATTTATTAAATTTAAAAAATAATTAAAAAACCCAAACTCGACGGACTTGGCAAAATTTTTTCGAAATTTTTTCTGAGGGTCCTAGAGTCTTGGGACATGACTAAAACCTATTCTAATAGTGTCTAGTAGGCTTATATACATTAGTTGGACTCTAATAACCCCCCATGGCCAAAATTTTCAAAATCGGGCATTCCAGCTTTGGAGGAGCGGGAGAAAACCTCATCGATTATAGCTCGGCTATAGGCAAAGTATAATTGACAAGGGAAAAAACTCCCTGGAATACCTTAGTTGCTTAATCAAGTCATGGAGAACCGAAACACTCAGATCCTACTAGCACACTTTATTACAAACCCCCATGGGGCCATAGTCATGTTGACTCAAAAATAAAATTGGCTAGCCAAAATTGGCTAACTGTTGCATTCTGAAACCCAAATACTCTAGAAGTGAATAGTGATGTGTTCCAACACTGGCGGCTCAATAAGGTTTCAACTATTTCTACAAAATAGGTGATAACAGGGTCTTCAATAGAATTCGGTCTTTGATAAATTTTCTCGATGGGATCATCAGGGGTCCTATGGGAAAAAGTCATACATTCTGTAAATGTTGACCTAACTGGTTCCAACTCTCTTCAGGAAAATCATAAAAGTCACCCACATAGTTTATACGCTCAGGCTCACTTGATGAAGACTGACCACTAAAACCTTCAGGAAAACCATGCTTTTGGATATAGCGTGCAAGATGACAAGTGTCTTCTTTATGGAATTCTTGGCATGCCCTACAAAATGGTGTATACGGTTCAAACCTGGGAATGCCACGGACGTCCCCAACATTATTAATGAATTCAGGCTTGCTTGATGATGCACTAGGACCACAACCTTCATAAAAACCATGCTTTTGGATATAGCATGCATAGTAGCAACCAGATTCCTCATGGAAATCTTTGCAAGGCCTACAAAATGGTTTGTATGACTCAACCATGTTAGCAGCCTCTAGCTGATGAGGAGGCCTCTGTTCATGATTGGGAATTTTTCTCTGCCATGTAGGTTTTGTAGCAAAGGTTCTAGGAGGTGGTTGTGTCTGTGTTCTTTCCATAGTTACCACCCGGTTTTGTATCTCTTTTAGTTGAGCAAGGTGTTTAGCTTCAGCTTCTTCCATGTTTCTCTTCATTTCCTTTCTCATCTCTAACATTTGTTTTTCATGAGTGTCCTTTATAATAGATAAAGGATCTTTATCTTTCTGTTCATTAGTCTTCAAAGGTTTTGAACATCTTGAGTAATCCTGAATGTTGGACTCACCAGATGATTGCATGTTTAAGTCAATTTTGAGAGCCATACTTTGGGCTTGAAGCAGAGTAGTGGGTTCCTTATCTCTTATTTGATACTGCATCTTGCCACTAAGTGCCTCAATGTAGTAAACCAGAATGGAAGGTGCTGGTGGTGCATAGGTAGCAGGAATAGCATTTGATAACTTGGTGAACCTAGTGTTGAACTCGGCCATCGTTTTAGTGTCCTTCTTTTTGATGTTGGTCAAAGCAGCAAGTTGATGCCTTGGTTCCTTTTTCTCACCAAACTTTTCAGTGAAGGCAGTCTTGAAGGTGGCCAATGTGGCAAATGAGTTGTTAGGTAGGTTGCTATACCAATCACCAGCTTTTCCATCCAAGGAAAGAGCAAATAGTTTCATATAGATGTCTTCATGTTGGTTGGTAGGGTCACTGACATAGGCATTAATACTCTGGAAAAGCTCCTGAGATGAGCAGCGGAAGTAGTGGCATCAGTGCCAGTGTACATCGGTAATTTCTCTATAGCTTTGTTTGGGAGACGATGGGGTTGACCTGCTATCTGAGAGAAATCAAGCTGAGTAAAATACTCGCCCATGATGTCGGAAATATTAGTATTATTTTCAAACTTTTCAAAATTTTCTAAGTTTTCTTGGAACAAAGAATGGATGTCTGAAATAGACTCAGATCCAAGTTCCTTAAGGATCCGACGAGAAGCAAGTTTATTCAATCTCCTCCTATAAACCTGTTATCACATATAGGGCTACCATACATTTTTTGTCAGATTCCAGTACACTATCCAGCCAGTTCCCTTACATTGAGATGCTGAGATGAGCATCTATTTTGGATCACTATCAGATTTTGGATAGCAGTATATATTCCCCATGCCATGACTGAGTCTCAGGACACTCAGAGAGATGACCGATGTAGCCATTATACCATTTGTACAGAGCAGTCAGTAGTGCCCAGATTTGCAGTAGCAGTTTCAGAGGACAGATGATGGTTCAGGTGATGAGCATTCAGGTATATGACTCAGCAGGTATATCATTGTGTTATGGTTATATTGCTTTTATACTTATTCTTATAGCATGTCTTAGCACTTAGTGTTATGATCTGGCGATCATATAGATATGTGGACCTGGTTGATCTTATTATATATATTATATTGTCCCTACTCAAACTTAGAAGTTCACTATTCATACTCATTGGTTTTACCCTCCCTAGGGATAATAGAGGTGATCATTCCACCATACCTTGGCTTGCTAGTGTTGGCTCCATTATTCATTATCTTCATCCATCCATTACCTACCTTTAGTTTATCATCCTGACTTACTACTTGACTAGTGACATGGAGGATCTTTTCCCCACTGTAGCCTCTGTATTGGATGAGTTTCCCTGTTTATTGTGTCTCGGATCTGAGTTGGTGACAAAACTTACCTATGGTGAGTTGGAGTTCCTTGTGAATTCCCCCTAGTCACTAAAGTTGTGTTGGCTAAACTTGAAACTTTTAGTGCTGCCATGAATACAAAATCTGGAAAAAATGAAATGCTATATCTTGTATGAAAATCCCGTTCATGCAATGTGTTTTTCAACACACATGAATGAAAGGCATGCCAAATGAAAATGGCCATGAAAATAAAATGTTATATCTTTTGGAAATCTAAATACCTAGGTAAACAAGCTGTCTGTGACACACCTAGAAGTGCTCAGGTAAACAAGTGCCTTAAAAACACACCTGCAGCAGAAAGCCTAAAATAAATGTAAATCTATGCAATGTGTTTTTAAACACACATAGATCAAGGCTATGGAAACTTCAGGCCCAAAAAGCAATGGAACTCAAATGCTATATCAAAACAATTGCTGGCCTTGTTTGTGTTATGGATTGTGCGCATCTGTTAAAGGTAAATAAACCCTCTTTGAACAACTCATCCATTTGTGAGACACCGCCATTCCCTGTGTTGTTGCTCATTCAATATATACCATGGTGTGTATTCCCTTTCCCTTTGCCAAAGTGTCACAAAGTTAAGTTAGTCAAGTCATCCCTTAGCCTAGCTAGTTATTTTAGCCTTCACCCTTCACTAGGAAATTGATCACAGCTATGAAGTGAGTATGATCTTGAAAGTCTAGTCTGAGTAATAATAATAATTAATAACATTATATATTTGGATTTAGATCGCTAGTAATGATTACTTTGTGCTATAATTGTTACTCGAATAAGTTGTAGAGCATGCATTAACCTTTGACACTTTGCAACAGCTTCCGATGATGGTTTGAGTTATATTTGGTCATGTTGACTTGGTCAAACCTAGTTTGACCAAGGTCAACCATAGGACATGAGATGGTTGGACCTTGTGATGATATGGATTGATGATATATGGTCTATGTACATGTACATGATGATTCTATGCAGCAGCTACAGGGTTATGATGATGATTCATGGTTTACAGCAGTATTTGATCCTTTATAGATTATTATTATTTGACCTGTTCTGGTATATTGGATATATATTTTGATCATGCAGAGACTCATATGGTGTATGAGTACACATCTTGGATGGATTTATACCTTCTGAGTCCAATGAGACAGTTTGTTTTCAGTTCTGGGCACTTACAGTGATGATTGAGCCTCAGTAGGCTATCCCAGTGCAGTTTTGGTCTGTCGGAGACCCTGTCAGAGCAGATGTGATTTTTATCCGGTTGACCTAGGGCGCTGTGCTTGGAGGGGGTGGTCCAGCCACTTGTTTTTACCATATTACCCCCCTCCCGGACACACTGGTGCCCTCACCTTGACAGCGCAGGCAATCCAAGAGGCATTTTGGGGCAGTTTCACGATTCCCGAGGCATTTCAGGATTGGTAGAAATGGTTGTTGAGTAATTCGATTTGGGCTACTGAGGCAATGTCTTGGCATGGGATGATCAGTGGTGATGGATTGATGTCTTGCGCACCTCCTCCAGTAGTTTCAGCTTCATCGGGACCCGCATCCATCACTTATGGCACTTTTTGATGATTTCTGAAGTCTTTTGAGGCCTATGATTTGTCCATAGAGGCACGATTTGATATATTGATGACTATTTTATTGCTATTGTGCTATGGGGATTGACCAAGGGTGGCTAAAATTACCCCTTGGACCCACCATAAGCTTCTTATTATATTTTGTCATCATGATTTGGTGGGATTCCCCTCTTCTAGGGCGATTTTGTCTACTTATATTATATTTTATGAGTGATCCATGTATTTTATTGTTGAGCTCATCTCAACCATTGATTAGACATTTGTATCTTTTAATCTTAGCCACTCATTCAAAAAGTGGTTAGGATTTTGATTCCTCTCCTTCATATTTAAAGGAGAGAGCTTCTCATTGTAAGAGGTCTTCGGCTCTTGGATTATTGATATAGAAAAACTTTCTTGTGGAAATTCTTGTGGTCTCCTTTGCATCTGGTGTTCTTAGATGGTGATTGGAAAGTCTATTGCAACCTAGCATTTGGAATTTGTGGTAAGATCTATCTATTTTGGAAATCATTGTCTTGTCTACAGGAGGGCGACTTCAACAAGGGTGATTTTGCAAGGCTTCTTAAATCGACTTTCTTGGCGTTTGCTTGTATCAGGGGGTTATCATTGGTATCATTGTCATCTATGCTATCTTTCTGTTATTTCTCTTGTGGCTTTAGTCTTATCTCTTGATTACATCAAATCTGATATTGCTGATGTTTGTTGTGTAGGAGGGAGGGCGCATTGGCTTCTTGGACTAGATCAATTGCATAGAAAACTACCTCAAAGCTTCTCAAATTGATCAGGTTTGCATAGATCATCATCATCAAGGCATCTACAAGGTTACCCAGGTAAGATCCACAGGTTTGTTTCTCTTATCTTGATCCAATCCATTGGCATAGCTCATCAATTGATAAAACCCTTATTTCTTCAAACCCTCATTTTTACATTTTTTCAGATCTGTTAAGATCTAGTGGCTTCTTGGGTAACATATTTAAAACCCAGCTCTATAGTATCCACGTCATCCCGGATCTATAGTTTGGTGAGGATTGGCCTCCATTTGTCCCTCTTCCCAAGCCATTTAGCCTCTCCAAGCAAGGGCGCACTTCCTAGTTTGGTGGGTTGACCTAGATCTATTACGTGGGTAGTTGAGATCTCGCTTGTTTCATGATCTACACATCCAATAACCTACCCCCAGATTTTCACTTTTCTGATTTCCACCTTGTGGGCCCTATTCCACATTTTAAGGGATTTAATCCCCATTTTGGACCACTTTGTATCTTTAAACTCAGATCTAGTAAGATCTAGCCATTGGATTGCCATGAAATTGTAGATCCATACTCTCACTTGCTTAAACTACTTGGATCTAAAGTTTGGATGCCATTGGACTTGTCTTGAGTCATTTATCCCACTTTTTAGCCTCCTTGGGTAAAGTCGCACCACCTTGGAGAAGTGAGTTGGTCCACTTCTAGGGCATGGGTATATGAGATTTTTGTGGATTTGGAACGAGCATAATTCAAAACCTAGGTCTAGTAGGTCTCAATGTCAAATCTTGCCATGGGGACAGCATTCCTTGTTTTAAGGGATTGTGGTCCACTTAGGACAAAACGTTAAATCTCTAGATCTAGACCTATTCATCCATCAAGTCTTTAATTGCCCACTTGTCTCATGCAATAGGAGTCCTTAACCACAAGTTAACCTTACTTTGACTCCATTGTCCCAATTCCCAAGACATTGGTCTCTCTGCAAGTCAATTCGACTTTCTTAGATTGTTGGATTAACTTGTGGTTTGACCCTTGTGTGGTGAAGTAAACCCTTTGATGTCATCGTACTTCATGATCAAGCTTGTCACTTGTACTAGTTAGCCCCAATTCAACCCCTAAACTGCCCTGCATTGGACGCGGTTCCCAATGCAGTGGATTTTCTCACATTGAAGTAGTAAATTAATCCTGGATCTCATTTCAAATACTATAAGTCACTTTCACATCAACAATGAACCAAAGCTATACTCATCGAACCCCTTACTTGTCCTATGACTTCATCCTTAGGTCTAGGATAAACCATACACCTTACTTCACTTAGAATTAACTTGATTTGGTGTCTTGGTTTTGATCTCTCCTGTCGGGAGTAGATTGGGTCTCCCCCTTTGTTGTCTGGGCTAGATAACATAAAGCGAAGGTTGCCTCGACTGGCGTGACAACCATCTATTGGAGGTCGAGGTGATCGTGGTTGCACCTTTTGAGTTTCCCTTCCCTATTGCCATCCATTAATGGATACATCCATAGGGTAACTACAGTTTAGGTGATAACAAAACCTTTTCAGGTTCGGAGATGAAACTGAGTAAACCTTCAGAATTTCTTCTAGTAGAATACCTTGAGGTGTTAACTGACAATGGAGTCGCCAGATAGATATCAAATCTATCAAAAAAGGTAAAAAACTAGAAAAAACTAAGGTCGTCCAGGAACAAAAAGATTTGTCCTCGGCAACGGCGCCAAAGATGTTGTCCGCCGAGATGCACACCAACAACAGAAATCTTTTGAAAGCTGTCTCGTCACTATAAGTGGGAGAAGTGTGGCCTTGGGGGCAAGCAATGAGCTAGGTACTGTCACCTAAATTCCAGCTCCTCCGTTTAGGCTAACTCCTAACGAAGCCAAGGGTGGTTGTCCCTACACCAAGAGTTTCTATGGCTCTTATGTTTTATGTGTTTTTTGGTGTATGGTGATGCGGATGAGTGTTGTTTAGTAGTTTTTTGATGATGAGAGATCATAACATAATAATAAAGATGACAAGCACAGGATAAAATGCAATCCACATTGCGAAACATATTAATGAAGACTTATGTAAATGAATGGCATCCACAGATAAATAATGACTTGAACAGATTTCTGAATGGACAAATGGCCCAGATTTAAAATAATATGTGAAAATGTAAACAGATCAGTGCCAAATGCAGTCGAAACAGTGTAGTGCTTGGGGATGCTAAAGATACAAGTCTTAAATAGATTGTTTGTGAGATCGTTGTGCAAATTATCTTGGTTGATTGAAAATTTTAGTGATCTTGATTATTAGGCTAGCAAAAGAAAGGCATGCGTCCAACCAGAAAAGTGTACTTTCAGTGGCTTCCCCTCTGATGGTATGACGGACCATCCAGTTGTCAAGAATAGGTGTCCAATGACTTAACCACCCTCGAAGTCTAAGACAACGATGAATTCCGGCCCCACCAGGTTTAGGAACTTTGCCCACTACTTGAGTACTTCTCGAAATGGCAACGCCGGTTCGTTGGTTGTGGGGAAAAGATTTTATTAAATGTTATCACTTTCAAGATTAACAAATCCAACACCTTTCTGGGTACTAGTCCAACCATAATGGTTGGTAGAGCATACTCAGCGATGGATAGCAACGAAGTAAATTTTATTTGGGGGAATGTGAGTTGGAAAGTTTTAATTATTAAGAGCACACAATTCAACTCTCCGACAGAGAGCGCTCTTGACTTCGTCTTAAGACAGAAGTTCAAGAGACTTAGCTAAACTATATGCTTGATGCAGGTATATGCAGTGGGAATACTCTCCGATAGAAAGTGCTCTTAACTTGGGTTATTGCAAGTTCAAGAGACTTTGGTTCTTTGTTAAGATAGAAGCAACTTAAAGCAAAAGAACACACTTATGAAGCTCAAATAATGATAAAATGAAACAAGACAATGATTATCAAATGAAATGAACTACTTGCAAAATGAAACTAGTGTTCTACCACAACAGAGATTAATCTAGCAAGTGAATTCAAAGTGACTTCTGCACACCGTTCATGAAACTTCTAGCTAGTCGGTCCTACGCAGTACATGGTGGGGAAAGAGAAGCAGCATGCATTGTTAGTGCGGCACTTGGGATCAAATCCCAAGAGGCTTCCCAAGTCAAAACTTGATATAAAATTTACTCTAAGTACAAAATGATAATTACTCTAGAAACTTGAAACAAATCTAATTGAGCATGCACAAGACACTCTTCCCCAAATGGGGAAGAAGAACAAAAAATGGGAGGCCCTTTCCCACTTAGCCTTTTTTATTAATGGAGTACAAGTGCCTTTGGGAATGAAAACCCTTGAAAGGACTTTTAAGAAACTGAAATGAAAAAATCAAACTTAGAAGCCCTTAAGGGCTTTTACAAAAGAGAGTGTATAATTTTGTGTTCATGGTTCAAGTCTTCTGTTTGGGTTCTAGATTTGATCTTCTTTGAAGTTTGTTCTTTAAGTCTTTTCCTTGGTTCCTCCTTGGGCTTGTTTCCCTTCTCTTCAAAACCTACAACAAACAAAGTCCAAACCACTCAGGCACCCATTAGTTATTATCAAATAATCAAAGGAACTAAGATCTAGAAACATAATGTAAACTAAACAATCTTTGTTAACCAAACTCTGAAAATCAAATACAGAATAGATCTAGATGCCAAATCACCTTTTTATGCAAACTTTTAACTTTTTTGATGAGATCTAAAGTGGAAAAGAAACTAATCAAATGAGATGTAAACTAGCAAGACGAGATCTAAGATTCTAACTTTTCAAAAGGAGATAAAACTAACTACTAACTTTTAACCAAAAAGCAACCAACTAATGCTAACTTTTAACCAAAAGGCAACCAACTAATGCTAACTTTTAACAAAGATTTAAAGTTTTTTATGTTGCATTTTTTAAGGATTTTTGAGGATGAACGAAAGGAAAACTTTGAGCAAGCCCAAAGTAAGACCAAAGGAGGGATTGAAGGTAGGAGGAGAGGGGAGATAAAATGGAACGCAAGCAAGATGGAAGAGGAAAACGAAAGGGGTGAGGGAAGGTTACCTAGGGCAAAAACGAGAGGAGTGAGGAGGATCTAAAGGAGGGAAGACGAGAGCAAAGAAGGTTTGGAGCTAGGGGAGACGAAAGCAAAGGAAAGGGGGAAGAACTAGGATGAGAGGGAGAAGATGGAGATGGAAGAGACTGAGGGGAGGACTAGGACGAGAGCAAAAGGAGGCAAACCACAAGCAAAGGCAAGCTTGACAAGGCTCTAGGCTTGGAGAAAAGTAGATCTTTGAGCTTCCACAGCTTAGACGTAGAACAAGTAACCAGTAACCGAAAGTTTGAATGATGCTTTTTGGAGAAGGCAAGAAATATCTAGAGAAGCTCGTAACCCTGCAAACAAAAGTATTAAGAAAAATGGAACACTTGAATGGGGAAGGTATTAGATGCCAATAGCTCCCAATAGATGAATTCCCTGAAGACACAAACACTCAATGCAAAAGATTAGAAGCCTAAGTACTAGATTGTTAGTCTTCAATAAGCATCATAATCAAATTTGCAAAAACAAGAGTAGGGTGAAAGAGATATTACTTCATATGAGATGAAGACACAATGCCAAAAGACCAATCAAATGACCTCCAAAGTCTCAAACTATTTTATTAAACAAGAGCTTACAATTTTCACTAGATTTTCTTTGCACAAAAATCCATGAAGAATAAGGAGGCAATGCCATCCTTTTATACAAAAACAAGCAAGGTAAACCCCTAAAAACGAATTGGCACCAAGGAGAGCCAATCTCCCAATCAAATCATGGCTTGGAGTTGAGATCCAATTACTAACTCGAGCTGTTGGTTGGTATGAGTGGGGAGGTGGCCTCCACTCCCACATCGTAAGTATCACCCTATCTTGGAAGTCCCACCGAGCCAATAGAGAGCCTCTATCAAAGATTGATGTGAGCTCATGGAGGGCGTGAATGCCACGATGGTGAAGCTTGGAGTTGGCGTAAGTGCAAACTCGAGCTTGGAGGAGCCAATGTATGTGATGTGGCCCCAAATTTATGAATGCGCCCACCTTCCAATCAATGCTAAATCAACCACCCTTTTACCAATTTCCAAATCATCGAAACGTGAGAGCACATGAAGGTTTAGCCGTACGGTGAGGTGCTCGCATCATCTTAAATCAAAGCATTAACTTGTATAACCAAAGTATTGTATGGCATGTGCTTTAACATAAAATGGTATCCTACCACACCTTGGAGCCACTCACCATCCAATATGAGAATGATGGAGTCCATGTGAATGTATGCTCACGTCATCCCCCCATAAATCAGATTGAAACTCATACTTTGGATTTATAACATGTGACCTTAATACCCTTGATATAGTCGTACACCCTTCATTAAACATTATCCATGTTTTCCATAATTAAAATAATTCATATTTGACTTTTTAAAATTTGTTTTTATGTGCTTTTGTCATTTTATGGCTACTAAATGCCAAAATAGTGAAAAATTGCTCCCAGAGGCGATGTAATTGCCCAAAACCTTAGCAAAGTTGGCACTAGGGTAAAAAGGACGCTCCGAGCATCAAAACGAGCCTCCACATGCTCAATTCTGCCTTCGGATGAGGTTTTTATCACTTTTTGAAATTTTTTAATTAAACCATTAAAAAATGGTCTAATTTATGGAAAAATTTATTCTTGCCGGAATGGAACGAAACTCCTAGGGTACCTAGTGCATGTTCATACGACTCAATCAAGATGGCTAACACGTAAAGAAATCCTAGACACTAGACTTTAATAACCACCTTAGGTTTTAACTATCATGGAGAATACTCCAGCTTTGGAGGTTTGTGTGAAAAACTCAGGGATTATATGCCACTGATGAGTAGCGCATAATTCCTAAGGGAAAAACACTTCAGAGTATCGCTCAAATGGATAAACCTACGGATAGTCGAGTCTTTTATAAAAAGACCCCGTTTAGACCAACTTTTTACATTTTCTCCATGGGGGTATGAACATGCAGTTATTACAAATGGGGCAAAATTGCCCTGAAAATGACTTCTGAACCTCCGAACATTGATGATGAACATGAATCATGTTCAATAAACGGGCGGCTCACAAGAAATTCAGCTATTGTACAAAATAGTTGATAACAAGGTGCAAGGCACTCTATTTTTCATGGAACTTTTGATGTAAACTTACTCTGCTAATTTTGTAAGAGCTCGTAGCTATTGCTACCTTTGGAAATAAAGAGTGACTTTGGAGGTCTATGATGTGCTTTTCTTGTCAATGAGGAATGTTCTTCAAGTTATGAGGTGATATTGTATTTGTGTATTTGCTTATATTCTTATATGCTTTGATCTTGCTTAGCTTAGAACTCTTTATCAAGAGCATAGGATGAATATTTGATGGTCCAAGTTATTCATTTATGTTAGGCTAAATGTGATTTAAGAGCACAGACTATAGTTGGATATACTTATGTGTCTTTTTGATTCCATTTTTGTTTAACATACTAAGCATGATCTAGTGTATGTTGTAAGTTGTGCATGTGTGTAGATATTTAAAGGTAGAGTGGAGGTTGAACTCGGGTGTCTCTCCCTCCTCTCCATCAACAAATTTTTCTAACTTTTGTGCATTTCAAGAAATCCTCCAAAGATCCAATCGAAGTCACATGCAAAGCTTGAAGAGTTTGCATTGTTTCCATCCATAAAAGATGTTGTCCGCCGAGATGCACACCAGCAGCAGAAATCTTTCGAAAGCTGTCTCCCTCACTGGAAAGTGGGGAGAGGTGTGGCCTTGGGGGCAAGCAATGAGCCAGGTACTGTCACCTGAATCCCAGCTCCTCCGTTTAGGCTAACTCCTAACGAAGCCAAGAAGGGTAGTCTCTAAAAAAGAGTTTCACTAAGGCTCTTGTGTTTTAAATGTTTTTGTGTGGGGTGATGCGGATGAGTGTTTTTTTGGAGTTTTTTGTATAATGATGGGAACACAATTAAACACGCAATTCATGTTGCAAATTCTACAAGACACAATTTAGAAGATGAACAATATACTTTGACTTAGAATTAAAACAAAGCATCCACAAGATAAAGATCAAACAAATGACAAGGACATATGGTCCAAATTCAGAAGATACATAAGAGTTTTTAAAGACCAGTGCCAAATGGAGTCAAAAGAAATGCTTATGATGCTGGAAAATGTAAGTCAAAAGTAGCTGTTTGTGAGATCGTTTTGAAATTGTTCTTGGTAAATTTTAAGTGTTTTAGGTGTTCTTGATGTTGGACACACGGAGCACACTGAGAGGGGGGGGTGAACAGTGTGTGTAGCTTTTATTACTTTTTCAACTTTAACAATCATCAGCAGCTTATTCAATACATCATTCATTAATGCATTATCACATTATCATTATATCATCAGCATTATTAACATTTACATCTCATCATATCATCATCACATAGGAAGCATAGAAAAACACAGTACACAAGATTTTTACGTGGAAACCCAAGTCCTGGGGGAAAAACCACGGAAGCCTTTATAATAATAATTTACCAGCAACTACTAGAAGGAGGCAACAACCCCCTTTGTTACAAAGACTTCAATTCTCCAGCTACAACTGGAAGGAGGCTACAACCCCTTGGTTTACAGGCTACAACCTGAAGGAAGCCTTAGCTCCCTCAATTTCCTTGCCCCGTCCTGCCACCCTGATATGAAGATAGAAACTGAACTACTGAACCACAAACTGCACTGATCCTGTGGACCTGCTATCCAACACCTGTACCACACTGCACAATCTAAACCACACTGCACAACCTGTACCACACTGCAAAACCTAAACCACACTGCACAACCTGTACCACACTGCAAAACCACTTTCACTGCTCATCAACTGACCACTGCTCGTCAACTGTTCATTGCTCATCAACTGTCCACCGATCATCACAACTGTGCCACATTGTTCATCAACCTATACACTCAATCTGTCCAATCTAGCTGTACCAATCAATCTCAGCTATACCAATCAATCTGTCTGCATAAATCAATCTGTTGTTCACATCATTTGAATCAATCAATCTGAGTTCAACCAACTGTGTACCAGACCACCTGGGTCAAACCAACTGCTCATACAACTCAGCCAATCTGAGTTAAACCAACTGCACATAAGGCAACCTATGCCAAACCTGTACCAATTTGCTTATGTACCTGTGCCAAATTAATCATATGCCTGTGTCAATCTGATCATGTACCTGTCCATAATTGCTCTATGGGAAACCTACTTTCTTACTTGGTCAAGATAGAGTTACAACCATAACTTTACTCACCCAATCATACTTAGTTAAATGACATCACAACTATTCTCACAATTTGACAGGCAACATAGTCAAGCAGAACTTGACGGACAACTTCAAACAAGCAATCAACAAACTGTAAGACAATCATGTCTTCAACCAACTTGGTCAATGCTATACCACCTATGGATACTTTCATCAATATACAGTCTCATACAATGTTAACTAAATCAAATACAGTCAATGGTTTCTCAATACTGGAATGCCCATTACTTAAGATCAATATTGACTTACTAAGTCAATGGTGAATAAAACAATTGCCCAAAACCAATCACATCTCAAATCAATCAAGAGAAGTATTATCAAATCAATCAAATAGCCTTTACTTTGTCAAATCATCAACTTGCCAATGTTACTCAGATAACAGTTAAGGCTCATAGTCAACCACTAACAAGTCAATCTTAGGTCAATCCACTTAGTCAATGACAAACCCTTACAACATTGTTTTGTCAACTCAATGAAGGTCATCAATTAAGTCAAAGAGTACTGTCAATACAGTCCTAATATAATACTATTCAAAATGCAATGGAAGAATGCTAATTCAATGATGACTTGTCAAATCAACATCAAGTATACATCATAATGCATAGGAGAGCATCATCACACTATGGTATGCATGTACATCATATTGTATAGGAGTGCATCAACTTCATAGAGTGTACATCATTATCACATGCATTATCATCATAAAGTGTATAATATCATAGCATAAAGGTATGCAACTTCATCATCATATCCTCCATAATGACTTCAAATATATATACCAAAATATAGGCTCACATACTAATATCAAAGATGAACTCTATCCATGAGAGACATGTGCCATTACAAGAGAAACCTAGAAGCATGAGCCATACCTTTTTGAAGATCATAAGGTCAAGAAACAATAGAAAAACCAAAATAAACTCTATATCATGTCATCACATAGCCCTCGTAACAAGCTTTCCAATGAGCCAAGAATTTTGTAATTCCGATTCCGTATGAGAAAGTTATGCCAATTTTAGTGAAGATACCCAAAAAAAATTTCTCCTCCACAAAATTTCGCACTTTTCTCCAAGAGTTGCGAAATTCCAATTGATGAGAAAATGAAATGTTTGATATTCTATTTATATAGGTCGTGGAGGAAAGTTATTACTTCAAACAGGGCCGACATGCAATTCAAAATTACAAATAATTAAATTTTCTTTTGTTAGGTCGGCTCACCCAAAAAGGTGGGGTACACCAACTTCAAAAATTCATATCTCTTCAACCATAAGGAGTTAGAAGATGCTCCACATATCAATGGAAATGGCTTGACGAGGACTATCTCCCTATGATGGGTTTATTTGCAAATTCTTGGTCTAATACCCTTAAATTATTCAATGTGTCCAGGACGTCAAAGACCCCACACATGAGGGTGCCAAAGACCATACCACTAACTACAAGAGTTTCAAAGTCTTCTTCAACATATCAAGGCACGTCTGTGGGATCTACCTCCATCTACATCCCAATAGCCATATAACCACAAATATGACCATACATCACCATGGTTCAAGACCCAAGGCACCACATGCAAGGGTTTCAAGGACTCTTTCAAGGATATCATATAATATTTAAACAAGATACTTTCCATGGACTTCAAGCCCATCACATAGGACTCCGTCGCCAAGTAATGAGGGAATCATGACCAAGGATTCTATCATATCAAAGGCTCCAACAATCATGGGATTACAAACCACCATATGTATGGATTCCAAGACCCAAATCATTTCCAAATGCACCATCAATGATCATATAGTGTCCAAGGGTCATCATGCTGCCATTTATGTGGGTGCCAGACCTTCTCATGCATAATGACCATCTCCAAGGGTTCCATGACCCCAACAAGGGATACACGGGCATCAAGATCTTCGTCAAGGGTTCTAAGTCTTCATTAAGTCATTAATGGCCACATCATCACCTTTAAGGGGACAAGGACCATTAAGCCATCAAATGTGGGTCCAAGGACTTCTTCATCAAGCAAGGGGATTCATAGGCTTCTTCAACCACCTCAACCACACCAGGAGACCTCCAAGGGTCAAGATCCATCATGACATCACCTGTGGGGTTGCTAGACTTTCTCTTGGGGTACCATGACCTCAATAAACACAAATGACCACTGAAAGGGTCATTTGGACTCTTGCAACTTGTTCAACACTTTTGTAGCGTACTGGGGCATAAGTTGTGGTACTGGGGAAACAAAGAAACAATTGGGGAAACGCAAAACCTCTTTGGGGTACTTAAACACTCTACAGGGTGTTCAGGGCTTTTGTCATTGTCCCAAGGGCTCCAAGGGCTTCAAACTTGGGCTTGGACAAGATCAAAAGGTCTCCTTAGACACTGACAATTACTTAACCCTCAGGGGCTCCTCAAGGGGCACCAATACATGTTGGCATCAATGACTATACACTGTTGGCATCAATGACAACTTAATCAACACTTGATTATTAGGGCAAAAACCAAGGATATCAAAAGAGTGTTCGGAAAGACATTCTAAGCGGCTCCTTTAAGAGACATGTCGGACCTGTCTGAATCACAGCAAGGCGCGCAATGCTAACCAGCCACTGTGTCACAGATTGGGCAACCCGGCGCCTCCCCTGAGAACTGCTTTGAATACTTTTTGAACAACGCCGGTTCGTTGGTTATGGGGGTGAAAGTTTTAATTAATTATCACTTATGAGTTTATCAAGTCCTTCACCTTTCTGAGTACCAGTCCAACCGTTTCCGGTTGGCAGAGCATACGGGTGTTGGACAAACGACCAAGATAAATTAATTAAGGGGGGAATGTGGATTGAAATGTTTTATTATTAAGAGCACTTGTTCAACTCTCCGATAGAGAGCGCTCTTGACTTCGTCTTAAGACCACAGTTCAAGAGACTTCCTACTTTAAAATGCCTAATGCAAGGGGAAAGTGCAAATCTAACAATGCTCTTCGACAGAGAGTGCTCGACTTGGATTTGGCCTAGTTCAAGAGGCTTTGTTTATTTTAAGAAAAAAAAGAAGCAGTTGTGAAAAACAGTTATGAAGCTTTGTAGAATTAAACCATGTGATAGCTCAAATAAAGTAAGAGACAACTAGCATGCTATTTGCAGAATGAAATAATGCTAAAAAGACTTAGTGTTCTACCAACAGTTTTACTCTAAGGTGGGATCAACCTCCGAACAAGGTCAACCACTAGAATCGCCTGCATTTGAGAACCTCCAGCTAGCTAAAAGATCTACCAAGGAAACCGACGGGGAAGGAAGAGTAACCACAAAATAATGTGGTCCTGCCCTTGAGATAAAATCTCAAGGATACAACTTCCGGTCAAAGGCTTGGAAGAGAGAGATAAGATGAAATAAAAACTATAAAGCAAAAATTGAAAAATCTAATCTAACCAATCACAACACTCTTCCCCAAATGGGGAAGAAAGCCAAAAAAGTGGAGGCCTCCTCCACTTAACTTTTATTATGAGATTACAAGTGCCTTGGGTTTTAAAACCTTGAAGCACTTTTGAGAATGAAGTAACTAGGAAAACAAAGCTAGCTCTTATAAGCTTATTACAAAGGATAACAAGATTTTGTATATTCAATCACTCCTTATGGCATTCATGTGATTTTGTTTTGATTTCTTTGCTTCAAGATCTATCAATTATCTCTCTCTGAAATGACCTACACAAGCTCAAAACATCTCAACAAGGCACCCATTATTTGTCAAAAAACCAAATGAGCTTGAAAATTACTAAGTCTTAACTTGAAAATTAAAGCTTAAAACATGAAAAGCATGAGATTTTAATTCGAAAATGCTAATATGATAAAACGGACCAGCGAACAACAAATGCCTAGAATGTGCTAGGAATGAGATCTAAATCATAAATTTTTTTGAGATATTTTATTTGAAAAATTCTATCTTTTAAATGGAAACAATAATCCAACAAGTATGAGCTATGCTAAAGCCAAACAATGAGATCTAGCTAGTAAAAGAATGACTAACTTTAACAAATGCTAACTTCTTCAATTCGTTTTTTTGTGTTTTTTGTATGTTTTTAGGTTTTTTTGGGAAAGTGGACGAGAGGAATCTTGGAGGAAAAAGGAATGGGAGGATGATTGGACAAAGAGAATAGGGATGGACGAGATGAAGGAGAAGATGGGAGCTAGGAGGAGAAGGAGCAAAACGAAGGAAGGAGAAATCTAGGGCAAGATTGGAATGAATGGAAAAAAGAGGTAAAAACGAATGGGTGAAGGAAGGGTGATGGAGAGGGGAAACGAATAAAGGAAAGAGACTAGGGCTTAGCAAAATCAATGGGAAAAATAGATCAAGGAGCAAATGAGAAGGGTTTTAAGAAAGGACCCTTTTGTAACCAAGTTTGAATGATGAAGATTTTGTTGATGGAAGAGGAACCCTCTCTGCTTTGATGCCAATCTTAAGATCTTGCTCCTTGGAAGTATCCTGCAAACACACTATTAGTAAAGGTTTTTGTTGGTGGAGAAGAGGGAGATACAACCGAGTTCATCTCATCTCAACCGTTTTGAAGATCTGCAAACACAAAAAACTTACACAAACAAAGCTTGATCAAATATAGAGAGTTAGACAAAAATGCATAAGGAGACAAGGTAGTAAGACCGATTACAAGTTGGACTCTTTATACTATTTAAGCCTAAGCCTAGCAAACAAATTGGGACCATCAAATGCTTGCCCTACGCTCTTAAGAAAGAGATCTAAGCATGTATTTAAATCAAACTTTGAAATTGCATAAATCAAGAACACATTATAGATATTACCTCAAAGTAAATTAGTAACTCATGAACCAATAGAAGTGTACACAAATTGCCTCCAAAGCCAACTTTATTTCCAATGATAGCCAATAGCTATTACAATCTCTGCAGAGTAAGTTTACAATAATTCTCCATGAGAAGAGAGCTAGAAATGCATCTCTTATATAACAAAACACTAGGCTAAAACCCTAAATCGAACTTGGCTTGAGAGAGAGCCAAAAACCAATAGACATAAGGTCGAATTCCAATCTAAACCAAGCTTGGAGAGCTAATCTCAGTTGACAACTCGAGTTTTGGTAGGTGTGAATGGCAAGGTGGCAAAATCGACTTTGGTAATGCATGGGAACTCTCACCCATCAAATGGGCGTGTTCCAACTAGGATCCACATGAGTGTTTAGGTGAGATGCGTGAGCTTCATGAGGAAAGCGTGAGCTTGAAAGGGTTGAAGTGGAGTGACAAGTGGAGTTTGGATGGGAGCCAAGCATTTGTGATTGCTAAAATAGGGGAGGTGCCCACCATTGGCTTTAATGCCAACCAACCAACCCATTTATTATTTGCCACATCATAAAATCGAATTCTCAAGGAGGGAGGGCGAATTAGCTTGAGTGGGAAATCTTCTGGTGACTGGATAACTAACTGAAGCCACTTGGAGTTGATTGGAATCTTCATAAATGTCTATTGCCATGTCATTTATCCTTTTATTTTATTCCAATTGATTAATTTTGGAGAGATTTGGATTATCTCCAAAATATTCAATTTTATTATCTTAATTAATAATTTCTCTGTAAATGGTTTTTTAGAGAAAATATTAATTATGAGGCTGAATTGACATCTGAAAGTTGGGTTTAGCTGGTCCATAGGTCATGTATGATTTTTGGCTTATGAAACAAGCCATCAATCACTGAATTTGGACCCCGGATGACTGACATATTACAAATTATTATTTCTCTATTTAAACTATAGAGAAATTTATTAAATTTAAAAAATAATTAAAAACCCAAATTCGACGGACCCGGTAAAATTTGTTCGAAATTTTTTCTGAGGGTCCTAGGGACTTGGGACATGACCAAAACCTATTCTAATAGTGTCTAGTAGGCTTATATACATTAGTTGGACTCTAATAACCCCCCCATGGCCAAAATTTTCAAAATCGGGCATTCCAGCTTTGGAGGAAGCGGGAGAAAACCTCATCGATTATAGCTCGGCTGTAGGCAAAGTATAATTGACAAGGGAAAAAATTCCCTGGAATACCTTAGTTGCTTAATCAGGTCATGGGGAACCGAGACACTCAGATCCTACTAGCACACTTTATTACAAACCCCCATGGGGCCATGGTCATGTTGACTCAAAAAACAAAACTGGCTAGCCAAAACTGGCTAGTCACAGATGCTGGATCATCTGATACACTGGAGTACAAACATATATCATGTTTGTCAAATAGCGGCTCTTCAGATAATCCAACTATGGTACAAAAAAGTTGGTAACAAAAGACCTAAGTTGCCAGGGTACCCGTACCGGGGGTTGGGCACCCGTACCAGTATTGGGTACCCGTACCGTCGTACCGGGTACCGGTATTGGTACCTCTGGGAGTACCGTGAAAGTCCCGGGTACTTCACCCGAGTACCGAGTACTTGGTCAAAGAAATTTGGGTACTGGTACTTAAAAAGGGCTGCGTACCACGAGTTTGGGTACTCCGCGGGTACTTCATTCAGTAGACAAACCAGTCTCTGCATCAAATGATAGAGGGTTTGATTTTTTCAGCCAACCTTGACTTCTTGCCGGTGAGTTGATGGTGTAATATCCCAACTTAAATCTGGCCCCAAATTCCTTCACTGCTGGTTTACGTCTGCTTGATTTGGTTGGTGACTTGTTGGTTTGTAGGCAATGTTAGGACTAGGGAGGGAGTAATTATTGTTTAAGGTTGTTTCAGTTTGCATACCCCAATGGTTTAACACCACAATAAGAACCCAATAATAAACAAGATAAGAATATTAATTGCTTCCTAAATATTCAATGCGAATCATATATTATAAGAGAATAAATCTGACCTTAAATATTGTTGAAGGTGGACTGTTGAAGAAGGGACTGCTGCTGCAAATAAGATAAATCTTGTCAGAGTTTAGGACAACACTTGCATGAGATTAATGCCCAAACAATGGAAGCACAGCTGCTATAAATAATACGAGTATTGTTGAAGTTTTAGGACAGTACTTTCATAAGATAAATGCCCAAACAATGGAGGCACGCCCAGCTATAAGAGGTCACACCCAGATTGATAGTATGCAGCCCGTGAAGGAGAAAGACGCCCTTAATAAGCTTAAGTTTCTGATTGCTGCTTCCACAGGAATGCTGCACCCTCATGCACTGGAATAGGGCTGCTAGATGACCACAACTCTACAGTATTTAGTCTTAGCAAATAATATTGTTCCTCTTCCTCAATAGAAGCTCACGCCTATGATCAACAAATGGTACTGTCTACCCTAGGATTGGTAGATTCATATCAATATCAATATCATATATGTAAGTTGAATTAATGTGCAAGCAGCAATACCAATGTCAAATGTGTGTTACTTGTTGAAAACTTATTAACTTAATAATAAATATATTAATATAATTATTAATTATAAATTTATAATTTAAACTTGAAAATTATATATATATATATATATATATATATATGTCTACAGTACCCTGACGTACCCAAGTACCCTATTTCAAAAAGTGGCGTACCCGTACTCGTACCCATACCCGTACCCGTCCCAGTACCCGAGTACCCTGGCAACTTAGCAAAAGACACATTCAAACTTGGTTACTAGATCTAAGAGCTTCTCTCTTTTAGCTCTCTTTTTTCTTCTTGAATCCCCTTTGCTCGACTTGCTAGCCTTTTTCTTCCGTAGATCTTCCTTCTTTTGTCCATTCAAAAGGTTCCTTTTGTTTTGCATCTCCTTTCCTCCTGTTGTCCGCCAAATTGCACACCAGCAGCAGAAATTTTTCGAAAGTTGTCTCCCTCACTGGAAGTGGGGAGAAGTGTGGCCTTGGGGGCAAGCAATGAGCTAGGTACTGTCACTTGAATCCCAGCTCCTCCGTTTAGGCTAACTCCTAATGAAACTGTTATCACGTATATAGTAGCCGGGCTACCATACATTATTTTTCTGATGCCAGTGCACTATTCAGCCAGTTCCCTTGCATTTGAGACGCCGAGATGAGCATTTACATGGGATCACTATCAGATTGTGGACAGCAGTTATATTCCCCATGCCATGACTGAGTTTCAGGACACTCAGAGAGATGCCCGATCTAGCCATTATGCCATTGGTACAGAGCAGACAGTAGTGCCCAGAGTTACAGCAGCAGTCTCAGAGGACAGATGATGGTACAGGTTGATGAGCTTTCAGGTATATGACTCAGCAGGTATACTATTGTGTTATGGTTAGATTGCTTTTATACTTATTCTTATAGCATGTCTTAGCACTTAGTGTCATGATCTGGCGATCATATAGATATGTGGACCTGGTTGACCTATTATATATATATTACTGTCCCTACTCAGACTTAGAAGTTCACTATTCATACTCATTGGTACATACCCTCCTTAGGGAGAATAGAGGTGATCATTACACCATACTATGGCTTGCTAGTGTTGGCTTCATCTTTTCATTGTCTTCATCCATCCGTGGCCTACCTTTTAGATTATTACCTTGATTTGCTACTTGACTAGTGACATGGAGGACCTCTCCCCACTGTAGCCTCTGTACTGGATGAGCTTCCTTGTTTATTGTGTCTCGGCTCTGAGTTGGTGACAAAACTTACCTATGGTGAGTTGGAGTTCCTTGAGAATTCCCCCTAGTCACTAAAGTTGTGTTGGCCAAACCTGAAACTTTTAGTGCTGCCATCAATACAAAATCTGGAAAAAATCAAATGCTATATCTTGTATATGAAAGAAATGCCAAATGAAAATGGCCATGAAAAATAAAATGTTATATCTTTTGGAAAAATAAATACCTAGGTAAACAAGCTGTCCATGACACACCTAGAAGTGCTCAGGTAAACAAGTGCCTTAAAAACACACCTGCAGCAGAAAGCCTAAAAATAAATGTAAATCTATGCAATGTGTTTGTAAACACACATAGATCAAGGCTATGGAAAACTCAGGCCCAAAAAGCAATGGAACTTAAATGTTATATCTAAACAATTGCTGGCCTTGCTTGTATTATGGATTGTGCGCATCTGTGAAGGTGAATAAACCCTCTTTAAACAACTCATCCATTTGTGAGACACCGCCATTCCCTGTGTTATTGCTCATTCAGTATATACTATGGTGTGTACTCCCTTTCCCTTGCCAAAGTGTCACAAAGTCAAGATAGTCAAGTCATCCCTTAGCCTAGCCATTTATGTCAGCCCTCACCCTTCACTAGCAAATTGCTCACAACTATGAAGTGAGTATGATCCTGAAAGTCTAGTCTGAGTAATAATAATAACTAACGACACTATATATTTGGATTTAGATCGCCAGTCATGATTACTCTGTGTTATAGAAGCTATTTGAATAAATTGTAAAGCATGTATTAACCTTGACACCTTGCAGCAGCTATTGATGATAGTCTGAGTTGTATTTGGTCTTGGTTAGACCTAGTTTGACCATGGAGGACCATGGGACATGAGATGTTGGACCTTATGATGATATGGATAGATGATATATGGTCTATGTACACATACAGGATGATTCTATGCAGCAGCTACAGGGTATGATGATGATTCTGGGGTTACAGCAGTGTTTGTATATATACAGCGCATTATTATTGGCCCTGTTCCGGTATATTGGATATTTATTTTGATCATGCAGAGACTCATATGGTGTATGAGTACACATCTTGGATAGATTTGGACCTTCTGAGTCCAATGGGACAGTTTGTTTTCAGTTCCGGGCACTTACAGTGATGATTTAGCCTCAGTAGGCTGTCCTAGTGTAGTTTTGGCCTGTTGGAGGCCCTGTCGGAGCAGAGATGACTTTTATCCGGATGACCTAGGGCGCTGATGATGGAGTGGGTGGTCCAGCCACTTGTTTTTACCATATTACCCCCCTCCCGGACACATTGGCACCCTCACCTTGACAGCGCCATCACTCCAGGAGGCAGTTTGGGCAGTTTCACGTTTCCCGAGGCATTTCAGGATTGGTAGAAATGGCTATTGAGGAAATCGATTTGGGCTACTGAGGCAAAGTTATGGCATGGGATGATCAGTGATGATAGATCGGGACCTTCCACACCTCCTCCTGCAGTTTCAGCTTCATCGGGGCCCGCATCCATCACTTATGGCACTTTCTGTGGATTTTTTGAGGTCTTTGAGGACCACGACTTCACCTTGGAGGCACGATTTGGTACTTTCATGATTGTTTATTGGTTATTGTGCCATGGGGATTGACCAAGGAGGGATAAAATTACCCCTTGGACCCACCATGAGCCTCTTATGATATTTTGTCATCATGATTTGGTGGGATTCCCCTCTCCTAGGGCGACTTTGTCCACTTATGTTATATTTTATATGTGATCCATGTATTATGTTGTTGAGCTCATCTCAACCATTGATTAGACATTTGTATCTTTTAATCTTAGCCACTCATTCAAAAAGTGGTTAGGGTTTTGGTGCCTCTCCTTCCTATTTAAAGGAGAGAGCCTCTCATTGTAAAGGGTCTTTGGCTCTTGGATTATTGGTATAGAAAAATATTCTTGTGGAAATTCTTGTGGTCTCCTTTGCATCTGGTGTTCTTAGATGGTGATTGGAAAGTCTATTGCAACCTAGCATTTGGAAATTGTGGTAAGATCTATCTTTTTTTGGAAATCATTGTTTGTCTACAGGAGGGCGACTTCAACAAGGGCGATTTTGCAAGGCTTCTTCAAATCGACTTTCTTGGCATTCGCTTGTATCAGGGGGTTATCATTAGTATCATTGTGATCTATGCTATCTTTCTGTTACTTCTTTTGTGGCATTAGTCTTATCTCTTGATGCATCAAATCTGATATTGTTGACGTTTGTTGTGCAGGAGAGAGGGCGCATTGGCTTCTTGGACAAAATCGATTTGCATAGAGACTACCTCAAAGCTTCCAAATTGATCGGGTTTGCATAGATCATCATCATCAAGGCATCTACAAGGTTATCCAGGTAAGATCCACAGGTTTGTTTCTCTTTCCTTTATCCAATCCATTGACATAATTCATAAATTGTTAAAACCCTAAATACTTCAAAACCCCTATTTTACATTTTGTCAGATCTACCAAGATCTAGTGGGTTGTTGGGCATGATATTGAAAACCCACCTCTATAGCATCCACGGCATCCCGGATCTATAGTTTGGTGTGGATTGGCTCCCGTTTGATCCCTCTCCCAAGCCAACCTAGCTTCTCCCAAGGAAGGCGCACTTCACCATTTGAGCAGGTTGACCTAGATCTAAGCGATGGGTGTTTGAGATTTCACTTGATTTGACATCTACACATCAAATAACATACACCCAGGTTGTCCCTTTCTTGAAAATCACCTTGTGGGCCCCATTCCACATTTTAAGGGATTTAATCCCCATTTTGGACCACTTGGAACACTAAAACTCAGATCTACAAAGATCTAACCGGTGGATTGCCACGAAATTATAGATCCATATCCCTACTTGACTGATCTACCCGGATCTAAAGTTTGGATGCCATCCGACATGATTTGACCCACCTAAACCCCGATTCAAGCCTCCTTAGGGAAAGTCGCACCACCTTGGAGAAGTGAGTTCACTCACTTCGAGGAACTGGGTACTTGAGATTTTTGCAGATCCGGATTCAGAATAATTCAAAACCTAGGTCTAGACTGTCACTTTGTCAAATCTTGCCTTGGGGATTGCATTCCTTGTTTTTAGGGATTGTGGTCCACTTGGGTCAAACCTAGATCTAGACACTTTTATCCATCAAAGCCTATAATGTCCACTTATCTCATGTTGTAGGAGTCCTAAACCATAAAGTCAACCCTACTTTGACTCCACTTCCCAATTCCCAAGGCACTGGTTTATCTCCAAGTCAACCCACTCTCCTAGATTGTTGGATTGACTTGTGGTTTGACTTTTGCATGGTGAACTATACCTTTGAAGACATCATGGACTATGGTCAAGATTGTCTCATGTACTAGTTAGCCCCAGTCTGACCCCTAAACAACCCTGCATTGGACACGGTTCCCAAGGCAGTGGATCTTTGACATTGACCTAGTACACTAGCCCTAGATCTCACTTTAAACATTGCAAGTCACTCTCACATCAACTATGAACCAAAGCTACTTCTATTGAACCCCTCACTTGACTTGTGACTTCATCCTTAGGTCTAGGATAAACCATACACCTAACTTCACTTGGAAATACCCTGATTTGGTGTCTTGGTTTTGATCTCTCCTGTCGGGAGTAGATCGGGTCTCCCCCTTTGTTGTCTGGGCTAGATAACATAAAGTGAAGGTTGCCTCGACTGGCGTGACAACCATATACATTGGAGGTCGAGGTGATCGTGGTTGCACCTTTCAAGTTGCCCTTCCCTATTGCCATCCATGACTGGATCCATCCACAGGGGCAACTACATCTTAGGTGATAACAGAAACCAAGGGGGGTAGTCCCTACAAAGAGTTTCACTAAGGCTCTTAAATGTTTTTTAGAGTGTATGGTGATATGGATGGGTGTTTTTTTCGGATTTTTTTTATTGATGATGACCACAATTTTAACAATTGAAATAAACACAAGATAATGAAGCAATCCACTTTGCGATATAAGACGAGATTTGAGAAACAAACACTTTGGTGAATTAAAGCAAGACAACCATGGAAATATAAATGCTCCAGATAGATAATAAGCAAATAAAATGATGCCAAGGACCAATGCCTTATGGAGTCAAAAAAAAGTCTTGAGTGCTTGGGTTGCTTGATACAAGAGTTCAAAGTGGTGATGTTTGTGAGATCGTCCTGCGAATTAATCTTGGTTTATTGAATGTTTTAGTGATCTTGTTTATTAAATTGTCAAGAACACAAGGATAAAAAGGAAAAAACCAACCGGGAAAGATATTGGCAACCTCTTAGATGATAAGTCGAGAGCACCCAGATTCAAGAGGATAGGTGTCTAATGTTTGAACCGCCCTCGAGTCTGACTAGTGGATTCTCGACACCACTTGTTTCAGGAAGCAACCTCAGTATTTAACGCCGGTTTGCTTGGTTGGGGTGAAGTTTTATTAGGTTATCACTTATGGGATTAACAGATCTGACACCTTTCTAAGTACTAGCCCAACCCTTTCAGGTTGGCAGAGCATACGGGTGTCAGATAACAACCAAGATAAATTAATTAATGGGGGTGTGAGTTGGAATATTTTATTATTAGAGCACCGTTCAACTCTCCGATAGAGAGCGCTCTTGACTTAGTCTTAAGACCAAAGTTAAAGAGACTTTAATTAATCTAAATGCCTAATGCAAGGGAAATGCAATAACTAAATGTTCTTCGACAGAGAGTGCTCTTGACTTGGATTTGGCCAAGTTCAAGAGGCTTTGTTTATTTTATGAAAATGGGAGCAGTTGTAAAACTTGAAGAAATAAATGAAGCTTAGTTTACTGAAAGTAAAGAAATGATAATAATATATGACAAGATGCTAAAAATAACTGAAAGTAGACTTAGTATTCTACCAAACAATGTTAATCTAAAGTGGCATCTACCTCCGAACAAGGTCGATCACTAAGAACCACTAGTCCTTAAGACTTTCTAGCTAGTTGGAACTTCGGCAAGGAGGCTAATGGGGAATGAGAAGCTACCACAAAACTATGTGGCCTTTGGGATGCGATCCCAAAGTTAGCTTACTCTAGTCAAAACTTGAAAATGGAAAATTATGAAAGTAAACAATTTAATCTAAAGCATGAAATAGGAGATCTAAACTAGAAAAAACACAAGACTCTTCCCCAAATGAAGAAGAAAAACCCAAAAGTGGAGGACTCCTCCACTTAACCTTTTATTAAACATATTACAATTTGCCTTTGGGAGTTAAACCTTTGAAAGGTCTTTTTGAGAAAAGTAAAAACAACTTAGTGCAATAAAACCTGAAAGCCCTTGAAGGCTAGTACAAAAGGAGATTGGTTTTGGTTCTGTTGTTTGGTTTGGATCTTCTCCTTGAATGCACTTTGCTTTTCTTTGAAAATTGTTCCACAAGTTTATCTTTTCTTTCAAAGAGACCTACACAAGCTTAGCAAACACTCAACAAGCACCCATTAAATGTTAATAAAAATCAAATAAACTTGAAACTAAATAAGTCTAGACTTGAAAAATAACATCTAAAATGTGAAAAGCATGAGATTTTGCTTTATTTATTAAAATGATGAAACGGACCAGCAAACAAACTATTTCTAAAAATGGTAGGAAAGAGCTCTAAACTATAAAAAAAAATGAAAACTTTTGTATGCAAACTTCACTATCCTATATGCCAATTAGGTCCTAAGTATACAAACTATCCAATGATGAGCTCTAAGTGAAAATATTGTGAAGTAAACTAAACTAAACTCTAACAATGCTAACTTATAAATGATGGAAACTAACTATTACTAACCAATTAACTTGTTTTGTGTGTTTTGATGTGTTTTAGGGCACTTTTTGGATATGGACGAGAAGAGCTAATGAGGGGAAAAACGAGAGGAATGGAGGGAGGAAAGATGATGAGGGACGAAAGGGAAGAGAGGAGGAGAAATGGCAAGGAGAGGAGGGACGAATGGAGGAGAAATGAGCAAAACGAATGGGTGGATGGAGGAGAAAAGGGGCAAAAACGAATGAGTGGATGGAGCTAATCTATTGGAGATGGGCTTGAAGAGATAAGCTTTAAGGACAAGTAACCAAGGCAGTTGTTTTGAAGAGTTGGTGGTGAAGCAAGAAACTTCTATTTGCTTATGCTTAACAAATCGAGAACCCTTTGGCCACAAGTGGAGTGAAGGAGAACCTACAAAAGCTCACAAAACCTTGAGAAATACCTGCAAATCACATATGATCAAGCGAAAAGAGAAGAGATATATGCATGTGTTAGATTGTTAGCCCTCTAAACATATAAATCAAAACCAAAAATTCCTAAGCATATGAGAAATTACACAATATCACCTCAGAATTGTGATGAAGCATGGCCATTAAGAGCCCCCATGAATTTGACCTCCAAAGTCACAATTTTATTAAATATAGATCGAATTACAATTCCTCAGAGTTTCTTTGCAAAAACGTCCATGAGAAGATAGCTAAAATGCTTCTCTTAAATAACAAAACACTAGCCTACCTCTACCCTAATTCGAATTGGCTCAAAGGAAGCCAATACCACCTAAGAGAAGTCGAATTCCAATCAACATCTAGTTCCAACCAATTAAAATACATGTCAGTCAAGCTTGGAGTGCTAACTCCAATCAACAAGTCGAGTTGCTTTGATTGAGATGAGGAGGTGGCCTCCACCTAGGCAAGGCGCCCCTCATCTCCTCTTTGGAATGATCACCATGCGAATGAGTGATTGCCACATGTGAAGCTCGAGCTCCAAGTAGAGATGACGTGAGGATATCAATGAGGTCGAATATGCCACATAACATAAGCTTGGAGTGGAGTGGGGGGTGGTAACATGAGTTATGAAGGGAGCCAATGCACAAATCAAGGAATGGCACCTACCATATCCATTAGTGCAACCACCAACCCAATAGCCATGTGCCAACACATCAAATCGAATTTCTTGTTGAAGGAGGGTGAATTCTCTTTGAGAGATCCACTTGTGGTGACTATACAGTTGATTGAATGTTGATTGAGATGATTGGAATCTTCATAAATGCTGAGTGCCATGTCAATTAGCCTTTTACTTTATTCCTTTTGGATTATTTTGGAGAGATTTGGATTATCTCCAAAATAATAATTTTTATTATTTTAATTAATAATTTCTCTATAACTGGGTTTTATGAGAAATTATTAATTATGAGGCCTAATTGACATCCGAAACTTAGGATAAACTGGTTAGGGGATCATGAATGATTTTTGGCTTAAGTCTGGAGCCTTCAATCACTGAATTCGGATCCCGAATGACCGACATATTACAAATTGAAATTTCTCTATTTAAACTATAGAGAAATTTATTAAAATTTAAAAAATAATTAAAAAAACCCCAAACTGGAGGACCCGGAAATTTTTTTCGAAATTTTTTTTGTGGGTCCTAGAGACTCAGGACATGACCGACAACTATTCTAACAGTGGCTAGTAGACTTATATACATCAGTTGGACTCTAATAACCCCCCATGACTAAAATTTTCAAAATCGGGCATTCCAGCTTTGGAGGAAGTGGGAGAAAACCTCATCGATTATAGCTTGGCTGTAGGCAAAGTATAATTGACAAGGGAAAAAACTCCCTGGAATACCTTAGTTGCTTAATCAAGTCATGGGGGACCGAGACACTCAAATCCTACTAGCACACTTTATTACAAACCCCATGGGGCCATGGTCATGTCAACTGAAAAACAAAACTGACTAGCCAAAACTGGCTAGGCATAAACGCTGGATCATCTGATACACTGGAGTACAAACATTCATCATGTTTGTCAAATGGCGGCTCTTCAGATAATCCAACTACGGTACAAATAAGTTGGTAACATCTGGCTCCAACTGAGGGACGAGTGCTCGTTTGATTTATGGATCAAAATGAGTATTCGAGAATCCCAGAATATCAGTTTCCTGCATGGAAACAAAAGTGTCTTAGTCCACGCATACATGATACAATATGCCAAAATGAAATACCAACATAATATTTTTTGCTTTTTCAATAATCAAAGGTACATGAAAAAATAAAATCTTTTCTTTTCCAGCATATATATATGAAATATGATACAAAAAACCAACATGAAAATTATGATACATTAATATGGTACATAAGTAAAAATGCATAAGAATCAACAAGGATGGGTTTAGAGATGCCCTGAGATGACCCCTTGGTCATCTTGGAGGTTGCTTCAATAAAAAGGCTTCAAGTGTTGCACATTTCTGGGTAGGCTCTGTTCTTCTCCTTCCATGGTATTTAGCAAGAAAGAATTAGTGCCAGCAATGGCATGGATGATAAATGGGCCTTTCCAAAGGTTGTAGAATTCCCCATGTTTCCTAGGCTTCTCCCTTCTTTTGTCCCATAGGAGAATAGTATCTCCCACCTGGAAAGGTCTTGGCTTGGCTGATTTGTCAAATGTACCCTTCATACTTTCTTGATGTCTTAGGGACTGATCAAGGGCAGCTCTTTTGGCTTCATCTAACTCTATGATCTGATTTATCCTTTGTTCCATTTCCAATTTTTCTATTCCATATTCACTTATTAATTTGAAAATTGGAATCTGCATGCTAACCGGAAGGGTGGCTGTAAGACCATACACCAACTCAAAAGGGTGTTTTCCTGGGGAGCTCTTCTTGGTTATTCTATCAGCCCATACAACATACTTAATCCTGCTGTCCCATGCTTTCATATTATCACCCACAGTTTTCTTAAGGATACTCATCAGATTTTTATTTGTAGACTTAGCAAGTCCATTTCCCTGTGGGTAGCAATCTGAGCAATGGGATAGGATGATGCCGTATTTGAAACAGAAGTCATTTACTTCTCCAGAACTGAGGGCCTTGGCATTATCAGTTGTTATTTTTAAAGGGATTCCGAATCTAGTGATGATTTTCTCTTCAATGAAGTTTATAATAGCCTTTTCATCGGCTTTTTTAGTAGGTATGGCCTCTACCCATTTAGTGAAGTAAACGGTTGCAGTAAGAATCCAGCAAAATCCATTGCTAGAGTTATCTTTGAACTTGCTGATAAAATCAAGCCCCCATTGTTGAAAAGGGGCAAGGACCACAACAGGTGTGAGGGGGAGTGCAGCCAACTTCTGCTTACCAGTAAAAAGCTGACACTCTTGGCAACACTTGACATGTTTGTGAACATCTGCGAAGATGGTGGGCTAATAGTATCTAGCTCTTAGGATCTTATGAGCAATTGTATTTGCTGCATAATGGCCTCCGCAAAATCTTGAGTGAAACTCAGTTAAGATTCTTTTGGAGTCTTGTTCATTTACACACCTAAGTATGATGCCATATGGGTTTCTCCACCCCAAACCTTCTTGGGTAAGGCAATACCTAGCAGTTTTGAGTCTTAAAGCCCTTCGCTTGTGACCCTTGAGGTGATCGGGACAATTGAAGTGGAGGAGGAAGTAGATGATGTCAGGATACCAGATGTTGTCAAGCTCTTGGAGTGCAGGAGTCATGGAAGGTCGAGGAATGTTGTTTTCGGCAATCATTTCAATGGCTTCTTCATTCTTTTAAGTGAGCATTTTAGCAAGCCCTTGTCCCTTGATTAACTTGGTGGGTTTTATCTCAAGGTCATATTCCTAGATTTTGGAAACCCATGTGCCTCTTATTCCTAAGCAATCCTGTTGAGATAGGATGTCTTTTACCACAGCATGGGGAACATACCTATAACCTTGGAATAGCCGACATATGTTCTGAAGTGTTTCAAAGATTTGACCAAGGCATAAGCTTGCTTTTCCATGATTGTGTACTTTAACTCGGAATTTTGTAATGCTCTACTCATAAAGGCAATTGGTTGCTCGAACCCTTCGAAGTTATTCTGGAGCAACACACTATCAATGGTGTCTTCTGAGGCAAAGGAGAAAATCATGAAATCTTTTGTGTAATCCAGGATGACTAAGACAGGTGATCTAGTAATAGCATCTTTGATGGCTGCAAAGGCTTCCCTCCCTTCATCATCCCAGACAAATTTAGCATCCTTTTTTAACAACCGCTGCATGGGTTTTATTAGCTCGGCTAAATTTGGGATGAATTTTCTTATGAAGTTGATATGACCGTTGAAAGATTGGAGACCCTTAACATTTCTAGGAAGGGGAATTTTCTGGATAGCTTCAACTCTTTCAGGGTCAACTTTGACTCCGTCTTTGTTAATAATGTGACCTAAAAGTTTACCCTCCTCAATGCCAAAGACTGATTTTACTGGATTTAAAGAAATCCCATACTCTCTGCATCTTTCAAAAACCTTCCTAAGGTGACCAATTTGGCTAGATCTTTCTTTTGAAAATACAATCAAGTCATCTTGGTATATTTCAATGATTTTGCCCACCAACTCTTTGAAGGCATAATCCATGGCCCTTTGAAAAGTGTCCCCAGCATTTGTGAGACCGAAAGGCATTCTTAGATATTCGAAAGTTCCCCAAGGGGTTGTAAAGGCAGTTTTGTGTCTATCTTCTTCTTTGATGACTACCTGATTGTAACTCGAGAAGCCATTCAGCATTGACATCATGCTTGATCCAGTGACTCGTTGGAGGAGGGTCTCCATATTTGGGAGGGGGTAATTGTCTTTTTGACATGCTATGTTTAGGTTTCTGAAGTCTATACATATTCTCAAACTGCCATTTTTCTTCCTCACAACCACTAAATTGGAGCACCATGAAGTATGTCGAGTGGGTGCTATAATGCCAGCTGCCAACATCTTTTCTAATTCTTGTTTGACAATAGGAGCCAGCTTAGGATTTATTTGTCTCAGCTTTTGCCAGAAAGGTTTGCCCTTTTGACATTCGGGTTTCAAGGGAATGGTGTGTTGAAATACATCTTCCCTTTATGCTTTAAGCTCATCATAAGTGAAGGAAAATATATCCCTAAATTCTCTTAGCAAGTTTATAAGGGCATTCCTCTCTTCCTCAAAGATACCTTTTCCAATTTTTAGTATTTTCGGTTCAGTTTCTGTTCCGATGTTGACTTCAATGTACTCACCTGGCTTCATCTGGTCCACACTATTCTTTCTTCTATCCTGTCTATCAAAAATATTTTCTAAGGGAACAAAACCTCTTGGAACCGGATTTGAGCAGTTACCCTCATCATGATAGACTTTGCCTTCTTCCTGATCATTTGGTTTATAATTTAAGAACTCATCAATGTTATTTATGAACTTTAGTATTTGTTCATCATCCCTGAATACTTGCCAATGTTCTATATTATCAGGAATGGAAGGTCTGAAATTTATTTCCAAAGGGCAATGCCCTTCTACCATTTCATCCAACGGTTGGAGTGTTGAAGCTGAAACTGCAAGTCTATCCGCGGCACTATTTTGATCTCGAGGGATTGCTTCTATATTAATGGTGTTATCAACTGTATCTGTACAATAGTTGAAACCTTATTGAGCCGCCAGTGTTGGAACACATCAGTGTTCACTTCCAGAGTATCTGGGTTTCAGATATTTGGGTCTAGCCAGTTTTGTTTTTGAGTTGACATGACCATGGCCCCATGGGGGTTTGTAACAAAGTGTGCTAGTAGGGTCTGAGTGGCTCGGTTCCTCATGACCTGATTAAGCAACTAAGGTATTCCAGGGAGATTTTTCCCTTGTCAATTATACTTTGCTTAAGGCGACGTATAATCGATGAGGTTTTCTCCCGCTCCTCCAAAGCTGGAATGCCTGATTTTGAAAATCTGAGCCGTGGGGGGTTATTAGAGTCCAACTAATATGTATAAACCTACTAGACACTATTAGAATAGGTTTTGGTCATGTCCTAAGTCTCTAGGACCCCCAGAAAAAATTTCGAAAAAATTTTACTTGACGCGTTGGATTTGGGGTTTTTAATTATTTTTAAATTTTAATTAAATTTCTCTATAGTTTAAATAGAGAAATTTGAGTCTGTAATATGTTAGTCATCTGGGGTCCGAATTTAGTGATTGATGGCTCGTTTCATAATCCAAAAATCACACATGACCCATGGACCAGCTAAACCCAACTTTCCGATGTCAATTCAGCCTCATAATTAATATTTTCTCTAAAAAGCCATTTACAGAGAAATTATTAATTAAATTAATAAATTTGAATATTTTGGAGATATCCAAATCTCTCCAAAATAATCAGAAATGAATAAAATAAAAGGCTAAATGACATGGCAATAGACATTTATGAAGATTCCAATCAACTCCAAGTGACTTCAGTCAACTATCCAGTCACCAGCAAGAGATCTCCTCAAGCTAATTCGCCCTCTTCCATGCAAAACTCGATTTAGTGAGTTGTCAACTGTTAAATGGGTTGGTTGATGTGCATTCAAGTCTATGGTAGGCGCCCTCATGACTCATCAAATCACAAGCTTGGCTCTTCTTGCAAACTCGAGTTAGTACCTACCTTATCACTCCACTTGTCACCTACCAACCCACTCGCCTCCCTCATCAAGCTCATGCATCCTACCTCTTCCTCACGTGGATCCTAGTTGTAACTTGCCCATTTGATGGGTGATACTTCCCATGCATCATCAAAGGCGAGTTTGCCACCTATCCATTCACAACTACCAACAAGTTCGAGTTGTCCATTGAGTTAGCTCTCCAAGCTTGGTTTAGATTGGAATTTAACTTCATGTCTATTGGTTTTTGGCTCTCACTCAAGCCAAGTTCGACCTAGGGTTTTAGCTATTGGTTTTACTATAAAGAGAGGCCCATTTGGGTTATTATCTCATGGAGAATTTTGGGCAAACTTACTCTGCCAGACTGTAGATGTGTTATAGCTTTTGCTAATTGAAATAAAGTGACTTTGGAGGTCTATATGGTGTGTTGATCTTGTTCATGGAAATTGCTTCAAGTTAATCAAGGTGATCTTGTTCCATGTTTTTGCTTACATTTTCATTGTTTTGATCAAGTTTGTTAAAGCTTAGAAGACTTTTTTAAGTCCGTAGGATGGGCATTTGAGTTCAACTTGTCCATTGATGTTGGGTTGTTTGTGATTTGGAAGTAGTGAATTGTAGTCGGAAATACTAAAACTCTTCTAATCTCTTTCAATTTTGCATACTAGATTTGATCAAAACTTGTTTGTAAGTGATACATTTTGTAGATCTCATAGGTTTGAAGAGGAGTTGGAACTCGGTTGTCTACTCCATCTCTTCAAAGGGCCTCTTTTTCCTAACATTTGTGCATTGTAGGATCTTCCAAAGTCGATCTCATAACATCAAAAATTTGGCAGGAGGTGTTAGATTCAAGGATCCATCCAATATTCAAAAAGACTCTTAAATTGGTTACTTTTTCCTTAGGCTAACTTCCTCAAGCCTCTCTTGTCTTCTCCTTGAATCCCTTTGCATTGCCTTGCTAGCCCATTCTTCGCTTGCCTTAGTCTAGCCCTACCATCCATCTTCTCTTCTTCTCCATTTGTCCTATCTCTTTCTCCCTAAGCTTGCCTTCGTCCTACCTCATTATTCCCCTTTTTCTCCACTCTTTTGGCCTCTTTTTTTCATCTCCTCTTGTCCCCCTTCAAAGTTCCTCCTCTCGTCCCCCTTTAGTTCTTCTCTCTTCATTCCAACCCCTCCTCCTTCCTCTCGTCCATCTCCTTCTAGCCTTTCTTTTCTCCTCTCCTTCTTTCTCTCTAGCTCTCGTCCCTCCTCTCCTTAGCCATCCTATCTCCTTCTTGTTCCCTTCACTTTGTCTTCAAAGTCTCCCTTTCGTCCACTTCCTTAGAGCTCTAGTTTCACACAAACAGATACAAAAACGAATTGAGTTTGTTTTAAAAGTTTGGTTAATAGCTTTAGTTTCATGTTTTGAAGGGTTGCAAAGTAGGCATCTTAGATCTCATTTTAAAACAAACTTTGCATTTGGTTTGTAGTATCTAGTTTCTTTTAAGTGCATTTTAGTTTGTTTTGGTTGAGTAGTTACACCTTTGCATAGATAGATCTCATAAAAAAGGGTAAAAACTTGCATTGTCTTTTAAAGTATTTATCCATTTGCATATTAGAATCTCTTTTCCATACTATCATAGTTTGCTTTAGGCTTTAGATATCATTTAGTCTTTAGACTTACTAGTTTCAAAGTTTTGGTTGTCTAACATCTAATGGGTATTTGAGTTGCTCATTTGTGATAGATCTTTCCTTGAGAGGGAAGAGTTTTGAGAAAATTTGAAGCAAATAGAAGAAAGAAGTTTTTGATACAAGAAGCCATCAAGAAACCAAAGGGATGATCCAAACCAAACAAAAAGTCATTATGGATCCTTTGTAAAAAATTCTTAAGATCTTTGTTTCAAGTATATTTTCCAAGTTACATCTCTCAAAGACCTCTTGAGGGTTTTATCCCCAAAGGCAATTGTAACTCAAGTAATAAAAAGGCTAGGTGGGATAGTGCCTCCCACACTTAGTTTCTCCTTTCCCATTTGGGGAAGTTTTGTAGTGTCTTTGATTGGTTTGAGTTTCTAGCTTAGATCTCTGATATGCTCTTAGATTAGTTTCCATTTCAATAAACTGTTTAAAGTAGAAATCCTTTGAATCTCACCGATAGTGGATCAAGAGTGCTCTCTATCGGAGAGTTGTTTTTCTTTTTATATTTCCAATTTACTTACCCCCATGCTCTCTCAAGTACGGTCTTTGACCTGAAAGAGATTCTTGGGTAGATTAGACTTTATTTTCTGTTCAGTATTTTATTTTTCATCTCGTCGCTTCTCTTCCAAGCCTTGACTAGAGTAAGCTAACTTTGGGATTGCATCCCAAAGGCCACATAACTTTGTGGTAGCTTCTCGTTCCCCCATCAGCTTCTTGTGGACATCCAGCTAGCTGGAAGGTTTCCAAGACTGGTGGCTTCTAGTGGTTGACCTTGTTCGAAGGTTGATCCCACCTTTAGATTAGGATTTGTTTGGTAGAACACTAGATCTTTCAGTTTTCTCATTTTATTTGGCAAGTAGCATATTAGCAATATTTCATATCTTTCCGATCTATCACATGATTCAAGCATTTTAAAGTTGAAGTATCTTGCTTTTACAACTACTATTTGCTTCTTAAAACGAACTAAAGTCTCTTGAACTTGGCCAAATCCAAGTCAAGAGCACTCTCTATTGGAGAGCATTATTAGTCTTGCATTGTTCCCTGCATTAGGCATTTTTTAAATTAGCAAGTCTCTTGAACTGTGGTCATAAGATCAAGTCAAGAGCGCTCTCTGTCGGAGAGTTGAACGAGTGCTCTAATAATAAAACTTTTCAACCCATACTTTCCTTTTAATTAATTGATCTTGGTCTTTGTCCTACACCCGTATGCTCTGCCAACCGGAAACGGTTGGGCTAGTACTCAGAAAGGTGGAAGACTTGTTAATTTCATAAGTGATAACATTAATTAAAACTTTACCCAAATCCCCAACCAAGACAAAATCACTGAGTACTTCCTTAAACAAGTGGTGCCGGGAATCCACTGTCAGACTCGAGGGCGATCAAGCCGTAAGAACACTTGTTCTCTGAATCTGGGTGCTCTCGACCTATCATCTAAAGGTTGCCAGTGTTTTTCTCGGTCAAGGTTCCACTTCTTGAATATCCTTGGTTTTAGCCTTAATAATCAAGACCACTAAAATCTTAAATTTACCAAGATAAGCTGCAAAACGATCTCACGAACATTTCTCTCGAAACACTTGTATCAAACAACTCAATCACTCAAACATTTTTTGACTCCATAAGGCACTGGTCCTTAATCACATATTTTATTTGCTTATTATTAATTTGGAGTACTTGTTTAAATTTTTGTATAAAGAGTGATTCATATCTGATTCAGTGTATCTCTTATCTTCTCTTGCAACGTGGATTGCGTTATCTTGGTTTTATTTTAAATATTATTGTGTCTCTCACTTTCAAAACTCCTAAACAACACCCATACACATCACAACACTAAAAAACATTTTAAACACACAAGAGCCTTAGACAACTCTTTTTTAGGGACTACCCCCCTTGGCTTCGTTAGGAGTTTTCCTAAACGGAGGAGCTGGGATTCAGGTGATAGTACCTGGCTCATTGCTTGCCCCCAAGGCCACACCTCTGTCACTTGTAGTGAAGAGACATCTTTCGAAAGATTTCCGCTGCTGGTGTGCAATCTGGCAGACAACAAATGGCATCAAAGAATTCCATTGTGTCCCAGATTGCATTTCGGTATTTCTTAAGTCTCTGACACTTACAAGCAAACTGACCCTTAATCTGTTGGACAGTTAAATCTGAATCCCCTTTTATAGTTAGCAGTTTGATTCCTATGTCTTTGGCAATCTCTATGCCTAGTAGAAGTGCCTCATACTTTGCAACATTGTTTGTGGCTTCAAATTCAAGTCTGAAAGCAAAGTTGAAAACCTTCCCTTCGGGTGATGTCAAGACTATGCCAGCACCTTTGCCAGTTCTAGAAGAAGCACCTTCAAACTCCATTTTCCATAATCCATCAACTTTTTTATCTTTCATTTCCTTATGAACTGGATCTAAAAAGGTGGAATTGACCTAGTAGGTTCCTATTTCATCCTTATTGTAGATGTATTCATTTGATGGTTTCTGGGGATTTTCAACGTGGTACTTTCTTTCTTTTTCTGAGTGTAGTTTGACGAGAGAATTTTCAGATGCTGGAACAGTTGCATAAGATAAGTCTAGTTGTATTGACCCACCCAAAGTAGCACCCCACTTTCTAGAGAGAAGCATCCCCCACTTATCAGGCACATCTATGACAAGGATATCCATAACGACATAGATGTCTGGATACTTGGCCAATTTGACGATTTGATTTTCAATCATTCCCTCAACTTCAACAGGTCTAGAATCCATGGCATACACATTCTGATAAGGTCTAGTGGTTTTTAGATTGAGTTGTTGCATAACTATTTTGGTCATTAGGCTTGCACCAGATCCTGAATCCAACATACAATTGTGTAGAAGAAGGTCACCTATCATCAATGATATGTAGAAAGGCGGGTGAGCTTCTTTTCTTGTTTCCCTGGTATGTAGGATTATGGGAGGATCCCCAAAATCATTTTCACAACTTGTTGAAGGTTGTTCTTTAGTTTCTGAGAAAGTTACCTTCTTAGGGGTGGGTTGCTTTGCAGGTGGAGGAGGCTTTTCAGATGCTATGGGTTTTGGAGTAGGAGGAGGAACATCATCTGCTTGAGAATCCAACATTCTCAAAAGCTTCTCCTTCTAACCAGGGATCTTACATAGTTCAAGTACTGGGACTGGAACTTTAGTATTGGCCAACCAACTACCTGAATCAAAACTTAAAGCAACAGACTCCTTTTCATTATTAATTTCTTGAGTAATGTTAGGAATTGTTACCTTGGGAGCAATTTGAGTAGAAGGTCCCTCCTTTGGTTTCCTTTGATATGTCATCCCTTTGAATTTCTGGCTGTTGTTGATATTAGGTGGCATCTCACCATATATCTCAGTTAAGTAATCAATCTTTTGATGACCTTGGTTGGCTTGAGTCCCACCATCTTTAGGATTTTCATAAGTGTTCCCCACATGGTTCATGAAAACAGGCTCGTCTGTAGAAGTGCTAGGACCACAACCCTTGGGATAACCATGTTCTTGAACATAGCATGCATAATAACAATGAGATTCCTCGTGGAAATCTTTGCATGGTCTACAAAATAGCCTATATGTTTCAACCATGTTAGTGGCCTCTAATTGGTTGGGAGGCCTTTGATCATGGTTGGGAGGTTTTCTCTGCCAATTTGGTTTTGCAGCAAAGACCCTAGGAGGTGGTTGAGGCTGAGTTCTTTCAACATTTATAACTCGATTTTGCATCTCTTTTATTTGAGAAAGGTGCTTTTGTTCCATCTTCTCCATTCTTTCAGCCATATCAATGAGCTTCTTTTCATAAGCAGCTTTTTCATTTGTAAGCTCTTTGTCTTTTGGTTCAACAATCTTTAGGGGAATTGATGATTTGGAATAACCCTGGATATTGGACTCACCAGATGATTGCATGTTTAAATCAATTTTGAGGGCCATATTTTGAGCTTCGAGCAAAGTAGCAGGTTCCTTATCTCTTATCTGATACTGCATCTTGTCACTAAGTGCCTCAATGTAGTAAACCAGAATGGAAGGTGCAGGTGGTGCATAGGTAACAGGAATAGCATTTGATAACTCAGTGAACCTAGTGTTGAACTCATCTATCGTTTCAGTGTCCTTCTTCTTGATGTTGGTCAAAGCATTCAGTTGATGCCTTGATTCCTTTTTCCCACCAAACTTGTTGGTGAAGGCAGTTTTGAAGGTAGCCAAGGTGGCAAATGGGTTGTTTGGTAAGTTGCTATACCAATCACTAGCTTTTCCATCCAAGGAAAGAGCAAATAGTTTCATATAAACATCGTCATGCTGGTTTGCAGGGTCACTGATATAGGCATTAACACATCTGGAGAAGTTTATGAGATGTTGAGCAGCAGTAGTGGCATCAGTGCCAGTATATGTTGGAAGTTTTTCAATAGCTTTGTCTGGAAGTTGATGGGGTTGACCTGCTATCTGAGAAAAGTTGAGTTGAGTAAAATACTCACCCATTGTATTGGAAGGATAATTTATTATATTTTCAAGATTTTCTAAACTTTCTGGAAACAAATAATGGATGTCTAAAATAGACTCAGATCTAAGTTCTTCAAGGATTTTATGAGAAGTAAGCTTGTTTAGTCTTCTCCTATAAACCTTTTTAGGCTCAGGGATAAAACTAAGCAAGCCTTCAGATTTTCTTCTAGTCGAATACCTTGAGGTGTTAACTGACAATGGAGTCGCCAAGTGGATCCAAGTCTAATTTTAGAGAGTGATTAAATTAAAAATCTACCAAAAGAGAAAAAACTAAAAAGGGCAGTGGAGTCGCCAGATAGATTTAGAATCTATCAAAGAAGGTAAAACAAACTAGAAAAAATTAAGGTCATTCAGGAACAAAAAGATTTGTCCCCAGCAGCGGCGCCAAAGATGTTGTCCGCCAGATTGCACACCAGTAGCATAAATCTTTTGAGAGCTGTCTCCCTCACTGGAAGTGGGGAGAAGTGTGGCCTTGGGGGCAAGCAATGAGCCGGGTACTGTCACCTGAATCCCAACTCCTCCGTTTAGGCTAACTCCTAACGAAGCCAAGGGGGGTAGTCCCTACAAAGAGTTTCACTAAGGCTCTTAAATGTTTTTTAGAGTGTATGGTGATACGGATGGGTGTTTTTTAGGAGTTTTTTGATTGATGATGACCACAATTTTAACAATTGAAATAAACACAAGATAATGAAACAATCCACATTGCGATATAAGACAAGAGATTTGAGAAACAAACATGTTGGTGAATTAAAGCAAGACAACCATGGAAATATAAATGCTCCAGATAGATAATAAGCAAATAAAATGATGCCAAGGACCAATGCCTTATGGAGTCAAAAAAAAGTCTTGAGTGCTTGGGTTGCTTGATACAAGAGTTCAAAGTGGTGATGTTCGTGAGATCGTCCTGCGAATTAATCTTGGTTTATTGAATGTTTTAGTGATCTTGTTTATTAGGTTGTCAAGAACACAAGGATAAAAAGAAAAGAACCAACCAGGAAAGATACTGGCAACCTCTTAGATGATAAGTCGAGAGCACCCAGATTCAAGAGGATAGGTGTCCAATGTTTGAACCGCCCCCGAGTCTGACCAGTGGATTCTCGGCACCATTTGTTTCAGGAAGCAACCTCAGTATTTAACGCCGGTTTGCTTGGTTGGGGTGAAGTTTTATTAGGTTATCATTTATGAGATTAACAGATCTGACACCTTTCTGAGTACTAGCCCAACCCTTTCAGGTTGGTAGAGAATACGGGTGTCAGATAACAACCAAGATAAATTAATTAATGGGGGTGTGAGTTGGAATATTTTATTATTAAAACACCGTTCAACTCTCTGATAGAGAGCGCTCTTGACTTAGTCTTAAGACCAAAGTTAAAGAGACTTTAATTAATCTAAATGCCTAATGCAAGGGAAATGCAATAATTAAATGCTCTCCGACAGAGAGTGCTCTTGACTTGGATTTGGCCAAGTTCAAGAGGCTTTGTTTATTTTATGAAAATGGGAGCAGTTGTAAAACTTGAAGAAATAAATGAAGCTTAATTTACTGAACGTAAAGAAATGATAATAATATATGACAAGATGCTAAAAATAACTGAAAGTAGACTTAGTATTCTACCAAACAATGTTAATCTAAAGTGGGATCTACCTCCGAACAAGGTCAATCACTAAGAACCACTAGTCCTTGAGACTTTCCAGCTAGCTGGAACTTCGGCAAGGAGGCTAATGGGGAACGAGAAGCTACCACAAAACTATGTGGCCTTTTGGATGTGATACCAAAGTTAGCTTACTCTAGTCAAAACTTGGAAATGGAAAATGATGAAAGTAAACAGTTTAATCTAAAGCATGAAATAAGAGATCTAAACTAGAAAAAACACAAGCCTCTTCTCCAAATGGTTAAGAAAAACCCAAAAGTGGAGGACTCCTCCACTTAACCTTTTATTAAACAGATTACAATTTGCCTTTGGGAGTTTTGAAAGGTCTTTTTGAGAAAAGTAAAAACAACTTAATGCAATAAAACTTGAAATCCCTTGAAGGCTAGTACAAAAGGAGATTGGTTTTGGTTCTGCTATTTGGTTTGGATCTTCTCCTTGAATGCACTTTGCTCTTCTTTGAAAATTATTCCACAAGTTTATCTTCTTTTTCAAAGAGACCTACACAAGCTTAGCAAACACTCAACAGGCACCCATTAAATGTTAATAAAAATCAAATAAGCTTGAAACTAAGTAAGTCTAGACTTGAAAAATAAGATCTAAAATGTGAAAAGCATGAGATTTTTTTTTGAATTTATTAAAATGATGAAACGGACCAGCAAACAAACTATTTCTAAAAATGGTAGGAAAGAGCTCTAAACTATAAAAAAAATGAAAACTTTTGTACGCAAACTTCACTATCCTATATGCCAATTAGGTCCTATGTAAACAAACTATCCAAAGATGAGATCTAAGTGAAAATATTGTGAAGTAAACTAAACTAAACTCTAAGAATGCTAACTTATAAACAATGGAAACTAACTATTACTAACCAATTAACTTGTTTTGTGTGTTTTGATGTGTTTTAGGGCACTTTTTGGATATGGACGAGAGGAACTAATGAGGGGAAAAACGAGAGGAGCGGAGGGAGGAAAGATGATGGAGGACGAAAGGGAAGAGAGGAGGAGAAATGGCAAGGAGAGGAGGGACGAATGGAGGAGAAATGAGCAAAACGAATGAGTGGATGGAGCTAATCTAATGGAGATGGGCTTGAAGAGATAAGCTTTAAGGACAAGTAACCAAGGTAGTTGTTTTGAAGAGTTGATGGTGAAGCAAGAAACTCCTATTTGCTTATGCTTAACAAACTGAGAACCCTTTGGCCACAAGTGGAGTGAAGGAGAACCTGCAAAAGCTCACAAAACCTTGAGAAATATCTGCAAATCACATATGATCAAGCGAAAAGAGAAGAGATATATGCATGTGCTAGATTGTTAGCTCTCTAAACATATAAATCAAAACCAAAAATTCCTTAAGTATATGAGAAATTACACAATATCACCTCAGAATTGTGATGAAGCATGGCCACCAAGAGTCCCCACGAATTACAATTCCTCATAGTTTCTTTGCAAAAACGTCCATGAGAAGATAGCTAAAATGCTTCTCTTAAATAACAAAACACTAGCCTACCTCTACCCTAATTCGAATTGGCTCAAAGGAAGCCAATACCACCTAATAGAAGTCGAATTCCAATCAACATCTAGTTCCAACCAATTAAAATACATGTCAGTCAAGCTTGGAGTGCTAACTCCAATCAACAAGTCGAGTTGCTTTGATTGAGATGAGGAGGTGGCCTCCACCTAGGCAAGGCGCCCCTCATCTCCTCTTTGGAATGATCACCATGCGAATGAGTGATTGCCACATGTGAAGCTCGAGCCCCGAGTAGAGATGACGTGAGGATATCAATGAGGTCGAATATGCCACATAACATAAGCTTGGAGTGGAGTGGGTGGTGGTAACACGAGTTATGAAGGGAGCCAATGCACAAATCAAGGAATGGAATCTACCATATCCATTAGTGCAACCACCAACCCAATAGCCATGTGCCAACACATCAAATCGAATTTCTTGTTGAAGGACATCGAATTCTCTTTGAGAGATCCACTTGTGGTGACTGTACAGTTGATTGAATGTTGACTGAGATGATTGGAATCTTCATAAATGTTGAGTGCCATGTCAATTAGCTTTTTACTTTATTCCTTTTGGATTATTTTGGAGAGATTTGGATTATCTCCAAAATAATCATTTTTATTATTTTAATTAATAATTTCTCTGTAATTGGGTTTTATGAGAAATTATTAATTATGAGGCCTAATTGACATCCGAAACTTAGGATAAACTGGTCCGGGGATCATGAATGATTTTTGGCTTAAGTCTGGAGTCTTCAATCACTGAATTCGGATCCCGAATGACTGACATATTAGAAATTGAAATTTCTCAATTTATACTATAGAGAAATTTATTAAAATTTAAAAAATAATTAAAAAAACCCCAAACCGAAGGACCCGGTAAAATTTTTTCGAACTTTTTTCTGTGGGTCCTAGAGACCTAGGACATGACTGACAACTATTCTAACAGTGTCTAGTAGGCTTATATACATTAGTTGGACTCTAATAACCCCCCATGGCTAAAATTTTCAAAATCGGGCATTCCATCTTTGGACGAAGCGGGAGAAAACCTCATTGATTATAGCTCGGCTGTAGGCAAAGTATAATTGATAAGGGAAAAAACTCCCTGGAATACCTTAGTTGCTTAATCAAGTCGTGGGGGACCGAGACACTCAAATCCTACTAGCACACTTTATTACAAACCCCGTGGGGCCATGGTCATGTCAACTGAACAACAAAAATGACTAGCCAAAACTGGCTAGGCATAAATGCTGGATCATCTGATACACTGGAGTACAAACATTCATCATGTTTGTCAAATGGTGGCTCTTCAGATAATCCAACTATGGTACAAATAAGTTGATAACACCTCCCTTTAGTCTCGTTTTTTGAGCCTCCTACTCTCGTCCCTTTGCTCTCATCCCCCACTCGTTTTCCCCTTCAAATCCCATCCCTCCTTTCGTCCTACCTTGCTTCTTCTCTTTCCTTCCTCCTTAGCTTTCCTTTCGTTTTCTCCAACCTTTGCCCTTTCGTTTTTGCCTTAGGAGCCTCCTTTCTTCCTTCTCCTTTGCTTCATCCTCTCAACCCTTCTTTCTCCTCTTGCTAGCTTTCGTCCACCTCTCCTTAGCCACCTTTAGCTCCTTTTGTCCCACTCCCTTGCTAGCTTCCCTTCTTCTTAAAAAAGCTTCCAAAAACCTTTAAAAAAGAACTTGTCTTAGTTTCATAAGAACTTGCATTTTATTTCATGGTTAGATCTTGCATCTAGATTGTTGTTAGCTTGCATTTTGCATTTAGATCTCTTGTAAAAGTTAGGCTTACATTGTATTTCTCATTTTTAGGCTTTGCATCTAGATCTCATAATAAAAAGTTGCATTCCATTTCGAACACTTAGATCTTAGTAGCATCTATTTTTCTTTGGGTTTTGATCTGACTAATGCTAAAGGGTGCATGAGTGGTTTGTGATTTTTGTTGTAGGGATTGGATAAAGCCAAGCTCAAGAGAAAAAGAAGAAGAAGATCAAAAACAAGAGAAAAAGTTTGGAACCAAGATCCAAAACAAAGAACCATATCAAGAAGAAGATCCAAACTCAAAACACTCTCCTTTGTATAAGTCACAATAAGACTTTTAATTTTTTGCTGCATTTTACTTCAAGGGTTAAAACCCTTCATCTTGTAATAAATTAATGAAATAAGGCTAAGTGGAATAAAGCCTCCCATCTTTTGTGTTTCTTCCCCATTTGGGGAAGAGTGTTGTGTGCTTCCTTGTCTTCTTAGCTTAGTTTACTTTCGCAAGTAGCTTAACTTCAATTTTGTTGTAGAACACTAATTGCTAGATTAGTTCATTTTGCAAGTAGTATATTAACTGTTAGAGCACTATTTTATCATTTTATTTGAGCTATAATTTGGTTCCTTTGTTCACAATCTGCTTGACTTTTAAAAAGAGCCAAAGACTCTTGAACTTGTCATAATACAAGTCAAGAGCACTCTCTGTAGGAGAGCATAAGCACTGCATTTTCCTTGCATTCAGCATATAGATTAGTTAAAGTCTCTTGAACTTCTGTCATAAGACGAAGTCAAGAGCACTCTCTGTCGGAGAGTTTTACTGTGTGCTCTAAGTAAAAAACTTTTCAAACTCACACCCCCTTTTAAAATTTACTTCGTTGCTTTCCATCGCCAAGTATGCTCTGTCGACCCTAAAAAGTTGGATTCGTACTCAGAATGGTGATTGGATTTGTTAATCTCATAAGTGATAACTGTTATCACATCCATGTTAGCTGGAGCTACCATGCTGTAGATTGTGTGGTCGGGGACCATACTATACTTTTTTTCTCCAGATCAGAGATCGGATGCCTTCAGAGGAGGCATATAGTTTTGTTCAGATTGCCCCTAGCAGAGATATCAGTGGGGACAGATGGTTTATTGTATTGTCCAGACATGTATACATTATTGCCTACAGAGGCACCTGTTATCACATTTATAGTAGCCGTGCTACCATACATTATTTTTCTGATGCCAGTACACTATTCAGCCAGTTCCCCTACATTTGAGATGCTGAGATGAGCATCTATATTGGATCACTATCAGATTCTGGATAGCAGTTATATTCCCCATGCCATTACTGAGTCTCAGGACACTCAGAGAGATGACCGATGTAGCCATTATACCATTGGTACAGAGCAGTCAGTAGTGCCCAGAGTTACAGCAGCAGTTTCAGAGGATAGAGGATGGTACAGGTTGATGAGCTTTCAGGTATATGACTCAGCAGGTATATCATGGTGTTGTGGTTAGATTGCTTTTATACTTATTCTTATAGCATGTCTTAGCACTTAGTGTCATGATATGGCGATCATATAGATATTTGGACCTGGTTGATCTATTATATATATTATATTGTCCCTACTCAGACTTAGAAGTTCACTATTCATACTCATTGGTATGTACCCTCCTTAGGGAGAATAGAGGTGATCATTCCACCATACCTTGGCTTGCTAGTGTTGGCTCCATCATTTCATTGTCTTCATCCATCCATGGCCTACCTTTTAGATTATCACCCTGACTTACTACTTGACTAGTGGCATGGAGGACTTTTCCCCACTGTAGCCTCTGTATTGGATGAGCTTCCTTGTTTATTGTGTCTCAGCTCTGAGTTGGTGACAAAACTTACCTATGGTGAGTTGGAGTTCCTTGGAATTCCCCCTAGTCACTAAAGTTGTGTTGGCTAAACCTGAAACTTTTAGTGCTGCCATGAATACAAAATCTGGAAAAAATGAAATGCTATATCTTGTATGAAAAGCCCATTCATGCAATGTGTTTCTAAACACACATGAATGAGAGGCATGCCAAATGAAAATGGCCATGAAAATAAAATGTTATATCTTTTGGAAAATAAATACCTAGGTAAACAAGCTGTCCATGACACACCTAGAAGTGCTCAGGTAAACAAGTGCCTTAAAAACACACCTGCAGCAGGAAGACTAAAATAAATGTAAATCTATGCAATGTGTTTATAAACACACATAGATCAAGGCTATGGAAACTTCAGGCCCAAAAAGCAATGGAACTTAAATGCTATATCTAAACAATTGTTGGCCTTATTTGTATTATGGATTGTGCGCATCTGTGAAGGTGAATAAACCCTCTTTAAACAACTCATCCATTTGTGAGACACCGCCATTCCCTGTGTTATTGCTCATTCAGTATATACTATGGTGTATTCCCTTTCCCTTGCCAAAGTGTCACAAAGTCAAGTCAGTCAAGTCATCCCTTAGCCTAGCCAGTTAATTTAGCCTTCACCCTTCACTAGCAAATTGATCACAACTATGAAGTGAGTATGATCCTGAAAGTCTAGTCTGAGTAATAATAATAATTAACGACAATATATATTTGGATGTAGATCGCCAGTTATGATCATTATGTGTTATAATTGCTATTTGAATAAGTTGTAGAGCATGTATTAACCTTGACACTTTACAGCAGCCTTGGATGATGGACTGAGTTATATTTGGTCTTGGTTGGACCTAGTTTGACCATGGAGGACCATGGGACATGAGATGATAGACCTTATGATGATATGGATAGATGATATATGGTCTATGTACACATACAGGATGATTCTATGCAGCAGCTACAGGGTTATGATGATGATTTTTGGGATACAGCAGTGTTTGATCATTTACAGAGCATTATTATTGGCCTTGTTCCGGTATATTGGATATTTATTTTGATCATGCAGAGACTCATATGGTGTATGAGTACACATCTTGGATAGATTTGGACCTTCTGAGTCCAATGGGACAGTTTGTTTTCAGTTCCGGGCACTTACAGTGATGATTGAGCCTCAGTAGGCTGTCCCAGTGCAGTTTTGGTCTGCTGGAGGCCCTGTCGGAGCAGATGTGATTTTTATCCGGTTGACCTAGGGCGTTGATGATGGAGGGGGTGGTCCAGCCACTTGTTTTTACCATATTACCCCCCTCCCGGAGACATTGGTGCCCTCACCTTGACAGCGCTAGCACTCCAGGAGGCTGTTTGGGGCAGTTTCACGCTTCCCGAGGCATTTCAGGATCGGTAGAAATGGCTATTGAGGAAATCGATTTGGGCTACTGAGGCAAAGTTATGGCATGGGATGATCAGTGATGATAGATCGGGGTCTTCCACACCTTCTCCAACAGTTTCAGCTTCATCGGGGCCCGCATCCATCACTTATGGCACTTTCTGTGGATTTTCTGAGGTCTTTTGAGGACCACGACTTCACTATGGAGGCACGATTTGGTACATTCATGATTATTTATTGGTTACTGTGCTATGGGGATTGACCAAGGAGGGATAAAATTACCCCTTGGACCCACCATAAGCCTCTTATGATATTTCATCATCATGATTTGGTGGGATTCCCCTCTTCTAGGGCGATTTTGTCCGCTTATGGTATATTTTATGTGTGATCCATGTATTATGTTGTTGAGCTCATCTCAACCATTGATTAGACATTTGTATCTTTTAATCTTAGCCACTCATTCAAAAAGTGGTTAGGGTTTTGGTGCCTCTCCTTCCTATTTAAAGGAGAGAGCCTCTCATTGTAAGGGGTCTTTGGCTCTTGGATTATTGGTATAGAAAAATATTCTTGTGGAAATTCTTGTGGTCTCCTTTGCATCTGGTGTTCTTAGATGGTGATTGGAAAGTCTATTGCAACCTAGCATTTGGAAATTGTGGTAAGATCTATCTTTTTGGAAATCATTGTTTGTCTACAGGAGGGCGACTTCAACAAGGGCGATTTTGCAAGGCTTCTTCAAATCGACTTTCTTGGCATTCGCTTGTATCAGGGGGTTATCATTAGAGAGAGGGCGCATTGGCTTCTTGGACCAAATCGACTTGCATAGAAATTACCTCAAAGCTTCTCAAATTGATCGGGTTTGCATAGATCATCATCATCAAGGCATCTACAAGGTTACCCAGGTAAGATCCACAGGTTTGTTTCTCTTTCCTCTATCCAATCCATTGACATAACTCATAAATTGTTAAAACCCTAAATATCTTAAAACCCCCATTTTACATTTTCTCAGATCTACTTAGATCTAGTGGGTTGTTGGGTATAATACTGAAAACCCACCTCTATAGCATCCAAGGCATCCCGGATCTATAGTTTGGTGAGGATTGGCCTCCATTTGATCCCCTTCCCAGGCCAACTTAGCCTCTCCCAAGCAAGGCGCACTTCTCTAGTTGGGCAAGTTGACCTAGATCTAGGTGGTGGGTGTTTGAGATTCCACTTGATTTGACATCTACACATCAAATAACATACACCCAGGTTGTCACTTTTCTGAAATTCACCTTCTGGGCCCCATTCCACATTTTAAGGGATTTAATCCCCATTTTGGACCACTTGGAACACTTAAACTCAGATCTACTAAGATCTAACCGGTGGATTGCCACGAAATTACAGATCCATACTCCTACCTGACCGATCTACTAGGATCTAAAGTTTGGATGCCATCCGACTTGTATTGACCCACCTAAACCCCAATTTAAGCCTCCTTGGGCAAAGTCGCACCACCTTGGAGAAGTGAGTTGACTCACTTCCAGGAACTGGGTACTTGAGATTTTTGGAGATTTAAAACCGGAATAATTCAAAACCTAGGTCTAGACTATCACTTTGTTAAATCTTGCCTTGGGGATAGCATTCCTTGTTTTAAGGGATTGTGGTCCACTTGGGTCAAACCTAGATCTAGACACATTCAACCATCAAGACCTCTATTGCCCACTTGTCTCATGTTGTAGGAGTCCTAAACCACAAGTCAACCCCACTTTGACTCCACTTCCCAATTCCCAAGGCACTGGTTTCTCTCCAAGATAATTCAACTTTCCTAGATTGTTGGATTGACTTGTGGTTTGACCTATGCGTGGTAAACTATACCTTTGAAGACATCATGAACCATGGTCAAGCTTGTCTCATGTACTAGTTAGCCCCAATCTGACCCCTAAACAACCCTGCATTGGACACAGTTCCCAAGGCAGTGGATTTTCCAACATTGAACTAGTACACTCATCCTAGATCTCACTTCGAACATTATAAGTCACTCTCACATCAACTATGAACCAAAGCTATACCTATTGAACCCCCACTTGGCTTGTGACTTCATCTTTAGGTCTAGGATAAACCATACACCTAACTTCACTTGGAAATACCCTGATTTGGTGTCTTGGTTTTGATCTCTCCTGTCGGGAGTAGATCGGGTCTCCCCCTTTGTTATCTGGGCTAGATAACATAAAGCGAAGGTTGCCTCGACTGGCGTGACAACCATATATTGGAGGTCGAGGTGATCGTGGTTGCACCTTTTGAGTTGCCCTTCCCTATTGCCATCCATGACTGGATCCATCCATAGGGGTAACTACAGTTTAGGTGATAACAGCACCCTTCTTTGCCAAGCTTTGCACAAGCCCATTGAGACAGTTGCCTAGCCATATTTTTGATTGAGAGTACAAAGTATTGCAGGTTGGCCACTTATTGCTCGGATTGAATTGAGATCCAATTTCAGAGTCAGCTTCAGTTGCAGGTATATGGTGCAGCAGGTATAGCATTTGATGTTCTATTGCTCATGTTGTTGATTAGACTTGTTTATACATGATAGTACACTGACTTTGCATGTGATGTTTGATATTGTGATCTAGTTATCATTATGTTTTATTGTTGGGTCCTTGGTGATGTTAGTCCACCCCCTTCAATAGGCTCCTATCTATGCACACTGGATCATATCCCCTTTTATTGGTATAGACTTGGTCACCTAGTCCCCCTAAGTAGCTGACTTTGGATCCACCTTCACTTTCTCCACCCATTTGACTCATTCATGATTGGTCTTTTCCCGACTTGGATTCTGATTTGTGAGCTTGAGGATCCCCTTCCCCACTGTTCTCTGAGTATGCCATGATTCCCCGTCTTTGTGCCTCGGCTCTTTAGTGTGTGAGATGCACTCTCAAACTTGAGATTTACTCCTGCTGGTTGCCCCCGATGTTGCAATGCAGTATAGGATTGTGTAGCCTCACCAGGTGTTCCCCATTGGTCATCGAAGCATGTATGCTCACCCCCATTACTTTGCAGTATGAGCACCTTGATTATATCTATTGAGATATGTATGTAGCCCAAAAGGGCCTTGATGTAATGAAGAAATGTAGAAATGTAAAGCAAGCCAAAAAGGCTATTGTAAATGTAAAATCAAGCCAAAAAGGCTAAGTACGAAATTCACTGTAAAATCCATGCAATGTGTTTGTTAACACACATGGACACAGGTCAGCCGTACATATCATCTTTGTAGTGCTTATTTCCTCACCTAGTCCTGCGGAGCAAGGAGGTGAGAGGGAGCAAGGGACAAGCTCAAGATTGTCCCCTAGAGTCTCAAGTTACAGTTTGCCGGACACCCAGTTTGGCGGCTCTAGAAAAGATCCTCATGGAGTCTTTTTAAGGCATGGATGTGAGTTGTGAGGTATTTGTTAGATGACCACTGGTGGTTTCCCTGGACTATACCCATTTGTGAGGCACTGCCCTTCCCTATGTTTTGTCATGGTATGCTCATCTCAGTGGACCCTGCTTTCCCGATTCATCCAAAGGGTCACATGATCTTTGTCCTTGTCATCCCTTGTCCTACACCTTGTTTTCCACCTCACCCAAAGTCAGCGAGGTGGTCAAGTCTATAGCTTGTGCCTAGCAGTTTGAGTCTTTTGGATGTGGTGGGCCCACCTCACCAGGGGCCTCGTGTTTTTGAGATATTATGTATTTTTGATCACTATATTGGCATCATATCGTTTAGTAATGTACTAACATGTATAAGGAAGCCTATCGCTTCATATTGCATACATGTATTCAGCTAGCACCATGTTCACCAGATTTGACTTGGACCAGGCCAAAAAATGGGCGCAAAAAAATGTTGCGACCAAGATTTCGATTTTGGTCAATTATTATCTTTTGGGGTCCCATATGAACCTCCAAGCATTAGAATTTTAAAATGTTGAGGCAGCGATGAGATTTTTAATTATTATTGGTCATTAATGACCTGTTTTAATTAAAAATCATGGATTTTGGGCAAACAGTGCCTAAGTGATGGATCGTGGTTGTTCAAGTGACCATGTCTACTATTTTTGGGGTCCACGATCACATTGCAACAGACGGTACGACAATTTGGGCACTATAAGTGGGTCAAAATCCCAATTTACACCTTCAGCAATAAAAACCAGCAATTAATTAAAGGAAAAATAAAAATTTGGCAAAGGCAACTATGGCAAATGGCAAAAGTCAAAGGCTGGCTAATACAAGGGTGACTTATAAGGTAATTTGGTAATGTTTGGACATAATATGTGTGAGGTGGGACCCTCATGTTGGACAACTCACTATGGAGGTCGAATTTGCCCATGGGGGCATTTTTCTCCACCTTGGCATTTTCGATTTGATGGTTTTGGTGTATGTGGGACCTTGATGTATTGAGTTGGGGGGATAAAACACCCTATAGACACCCCCCAACCTTATCTTATGTGTTGTATAGACCCCAGAAGGGAACCCTCTCTCCACTTGTGCGCTCTAGAGGGCAATTTGCACCCCCTCATGGAGCTCTCTCTCCACCCTTCAATTTGGTTGATGGAGATTTGATCCCAGCCCTTCATTTTGGAGGGAATAGGGTTTTGAGAGTGGCCTTTCTCTATAAGAGAAGGCACTCATCCATTGTATCTCTCTCTTGGCATTTTTGAGACTTGGAATAGAAGAGAAAAACGACTTGGAGCTCTCTCTACTTGTGTTCTTGTGTGATATTCTTTGAGGTTGTTGATTGCCAAGCTATCTTGATGCACTAGTGTAGATTGTGGTTGTTTCCAGCATCGTTTCTCACCATTGTTTGTAGCTAATACAACTCTTGGAGGAGGGCGCACCATTTTGCTGCCACTGTTGCTCCACTCTCTGGGATTGCTAACAAAAGGGAAGTGTTTTTGCCATTTCAGCCAAGCATTTCTCTCATTTTTATTTGTATTGCTGCAGATTTCACTTACTTGTCATATTGATTTGATCTATTGTCCATTGGTTTTGGCAGGTAGGGAGGACGAGTTGGTGGGACTGGGCAAATTGAACTCACTTGGGGACTTCTGCAATCCATTCTATTTGATCTTCGGGACGTTCTAACATCAGCAAAATCAAAGATATCCGCTGGTTCCAAGTAGGTGTTCCATTTCTTCCTTCTACATTTCAATTTCTGAATAGTCTTAGAGAGAAAATTCACATTAAAACCCTAAAAAATTAAATACTAAAATTTCATTGTTAGAATTAGTTTTCCTTTAAAACCCACTAATGAATGGTCTTAAACCTCTATATCTTAAGTTTCATTTAATTCCGACCTTGTTTACCCATAGAACTAGGCACTGATCTTTCACTGATTTCACCCTCCTTGGGCATTTTAGCCAATCACATTGTTGGGTAATTTTCTGGGTTGTGGGTACTTTTGCTTTGGGTTTAGAATGTCATTTTACCTTACAAAATCAAGCATTGTTTGTTGGAAGTGATTGTAAATGCTAATTTCTCGCTGCCCTAGGTCCATTTAACTCACTATTTAACCTTTGTCTTGGGCAGTTTTACTTCAACATTTCACTTCCATTTTATTGTATCTCCTTAGACTATTTCAGCCATACAATCACTAATTTAATCTTGTCATCTAATCACTTCTGATTGTTGGTCACTTTCTACATCACTATTATTTCACTACTTGTGTCCATCAGTTGGCTGAAACTAGACTTAGGAGCTCATCTACACTCACTCCTTGTTTTTATCTCTTATTCTTTTGGGGTTTGGGTGTATTTTTGTTTCTCAACCATCACCGGTTGAGCGAGGTCTCCCCCCTGACTTGCCTACGTGCCTTGTCTGAAGTGACAATAGCCTTGTCCGGTGTGGCTTCCGTTCCTTGAGTGGAGGAATTGGCCATTGCTGGTTACACCTTCCTAGATGCACCCCCTCTACCATCCCTGTTGGGACACCTTCCACTAGCAACTAGAGATTGTGTGATAACATTTTTGGCGCCGTTGCGGGGGAGGTAGAGGCCTACCCATGTTTTGTTTGAGTTTTGAGTCTTTTTGCTTGTTTTTCTTTTTATCATCACATTTGAACTTAAAACTCTGTTGGCTGATTTCCACTTGCATAATTATTGCAGCCAACACATTTTTGTCTCATTCACCGCTTCCCCTTCACGGCATTCCACCTTCGGTGAACAAGGTTCCCAAGTTCACTTGGCGACTCCACCTCGCGGCTCCACTGGAGACCGAACCCACCCGTACAACCTACGTAGCCTTGATCGTTCTGACACATTGCATAGTACACCTATCACTTATATTAGATGAAACCATAGTGAGCACTCCCCTAGCTCGTTTTGGCAGGCAGTCAACTCTGCAGCCTCAACCAGTGTTGTAGTGCCACCCCCTTCCACAACTCCCAACCCACCGTTGAACAGCAACCAAATGGCTAATGCCCATCCTGGTCCCCGTGCCTTGGCCATATGGCTAGAGCTTCACCCCTCAATTTTGCTCAAATTCAGGGTGCTCCCCACGACATGCCCAACAAGTATTTTGAAAAGATTCCTAAGTTTAGCAGGAGCACAACCACTACTATTGAAGATCACATCGAATCTGTGTGGCAACACATGGAGGCCTATGGGGCCACCGATGAGGACGTATGCATGAGGTTTATTTATGTCACTTGAGGGCGATGCCCGCAAGTGGTTTGATTGGTTACCTGCCGAATCAGTCACTGGTTACGATGACTTCGTGACCAAACTCAACGAACAGTGGTCGGTCAAACTAGATGGCAAGTATTTGCTTAGCCAACTATCGGGAATTAAGAAAAAGGAAAATGAAACCACTCATGAATTTAACATTAGATTTGATAAAGTTGTGGCCCAGATACCTGAAACAATTCGCCCCAAGGACCCTGCTATCCTCATACACTATTTAGATTCCTTCGAAGGATGGTTAGGGTATCACCTAAAAGACAAAGAACCGGCCACTCTTAAGTTTGCCCAAGACAATGCATGCAAAGCTGAAGCAAACGCTGCATCCATGGGAAAGCAGAACTTCTTTGACCATCATTCTCCTTCCTCCTCACGCACTGATTCCCGTGCCCGTAAGGGCAAAGAGCCTGCAAAGGAAGACACAGAGTTAGGGACCACCACTGAGGACATGAAGGAAATGATAAAGACCCTCACCCTTCTTACGAGAGACTTGGCTAAGAGCAGGGACTCGGATAGATACAAAGCTCCATACGGATAGATACAGGGCTTCTTACATGTTTATCTCATCTACCTTGGTCCTAGGTAGAGCACTTCCCTTGATGGACACCTTTTCATGTTGGTTTTGTCACTTACACACAAATTGATGTAGGTTACACAGATCAATGCAGGTGGGCCATATGGAAGCCTTCCTCTCTTGAATGCTTTGGGATATATGCATGTATTCACACTTGGGTATGGTTTATGAGGTCAAGGATGCCTCAATTCCATTGAACGATTCCTTGATTGGACATCGATGTGATGTTTTTCCCTTGATTGTGGATTTTCTATACGTTGGATGAGGTCGTTCCTTGATTTAGGGATAGAGATGATGTGTTGATGACATGGAACTTGGATAGTGAACCTATTTTATGCATTTGTTGACCTCCTACACATTGTATCTAGCACCATGCACACATTTCTATGTTATGGTTACATTTGAGAGAGGTGCAATCCATCTTGTTGCCACATGTGCCACATTGGAGGTCCACTTTCATTCTCATTTGACCATTTTCCTTGGCATGCTTCTCTTGGAGATCACAAGTGTGGTCCTATATTTTCTCTTTGGCACGATTTGAGGCATTTGTATGGATAGTTGTGCCTTACTCTTGGTTTTCTATGTTGACTCTCCCACACATGTGAGAATAAAGGCTGGATTGTGGAAATGTTGGACCTTGTTTGGTGGAGCGTTCTGTTATCACACCATAGTAGCTGGGCTACTATTCTTGCTGAGCAGATATCTGCACTTTTCAGAGCTTTGCTTTTACAGAGATTAGCTACGATGAGCATATTTATTTGAGATCACTTACAGATCAGAGTAGTATAAATCAGACATTGAGTAGACCTTGTGCCAAGGCTGAGCCTTGAGAGCTTAGATTTGATGACCGATGTGACCTTTTGTTCCATACAGTTTTAGTTTAGTGCCCAGTTGTATTGATGCAGTAGTGTTTCAGTGGTTCTGTATGATGACTATTTGTGATATGCAGTGATATATGAGCATTAGACTTGTGATGTTATCATTGGACTATTATATTGTTGTTTTAGTCATCTTCATAGCATTGACTTGGTATATAACTCACGATGTGGCAGTACTATTTAAATAATGAAATGAAATTGATCTTATAAATATAAAATTGGATGTATTACTTGCACTCTAAGGTTTTCTGACAATAATTGTTGGTTTCATTACCCTCCTATGAGCATAGACATGGTTTTTCCTGACATCTTTGTCTGCTAGCCTAGGCATCACATTCACTTGACTCCATCCATCCATGACCTTCCTTATTTGGTTTTCACCTTGACTTGCCTTCTTGACTTTTTGATATGGAGGACATCCCTATTTCTACCTCTATGCTGGATCGCATCCACGTTTGTTTTGTGTCTCGGCTCTGAGTTGGTGATAGAACTTGCCTTTGGTGAGTTGGATTTTATGCCTAGATCATTCTAGTCGGTTATCCCGATGTTTGGCTTTGTGAGGAATTCCCTCTAGTCACATGAGTTGTTGTTGGCTAAAACTGAAAGCACATGTACTATTTATATTTAAAATCTCTTATAAAGCTGTGAACTAAAAAATTCTAGAATGTGTTTCTCAACATACAATGAATAAAGGCTAAAGCAATGAAATGCTAAAATACCCCATGAAGGGTATAGAAAGGTACAAAAAGCAATGGTTAAACAAATGCCATATCTAAATATTGCTGACCTTATAAATGTAAATATGCCCCAGATGCAAGCTGCGATTAGTTGTGCTTTTTAGCGCATGTAAAATCCTAGAGGGGTCATATAGGCCAAAAAGGCCATGAAAAGTAAATGAATGATCCTAATGAACCTGGATCAACTTGATGTAGAGATGATGCCTAAGTTGAATAAGCACTCTCTAAACAACTTATCCATTTGTGAGGCATTGCCCTTCCCTTTCTTATTTTGTCCAGCACAGAGTGTAGCTCCCCCTCTCTCCGTCCAAACTGTCACTTAGTTGAGTTGGTCAAGTCGTCCCCTTTGCCTAGCCTTGTCCTTAGCCTTCATCCTTTGCTAGCAGTTAGGCCATGTCCATTGGGTGAGTATGTCTTTAAAGCTTTGTGCAAGTAAACTATAAATAACATTGAAATATATATGTATTAACTGCCATTGAATGATGTTTATACTTTTAGTTAAGCTGTGAATGTGATTAAAGGAACATGTCTTAGTCTTTTGTTATAATCTAGTTTTTGGTTGTATTTTGACCTAGTCAAACATAGTTTGACCATGGTCATTCTTGGGATCTGTGATGAGATGGACCACTTATGTTTATGGATGATGATCTATGGTCCCACATATACTTATTGATGATTCCATATGTTGGACATATGCTTCAGATGATGATTGATGCAGTTGGTTAGTTTTATTATTATTTCCAGATCATCATATTTTACGCTGTCTGGGTATGGTGGACCATACTAATGACCCCATAGGTTATCATGAGGTGTATGAGTGCTCATCTCTAGTGGATTTGGGTCTTCCGGATCCATTGAGACACTTATCTTTCAGTTTTGGGCACTTCTGAGGATGATAGTTGCAGTTATCCACCTGTTGAGCAGTTTGGGCATGTTGATCCAGCCTGTCCAGCAAATGCATTGGAGGCAAGTCGTTGTCTAGGGTGCTACAGGGGAAGGGGGTGGTCCAGCCATTCGTTATTACCATTATACCCCCCTTCCGAACATGAAGGCACCTTCATTTTGATAGCGCAGGCACCCTAGAGGCAGTTTCTGGCACTTTAAGGGTTTTCAGGAGGATAAAAAAATGGAATAAAAAGGTCACTGAGGAATTCGATTTGGGCAATTAAGGCAAGGTTTTGGCACTTGGTTTGCTTTGAGGTCATCCATGGTGAACCCGCCTTCTTCCAGATCAATTTGCACTAGTCAATGGGGTCCACCGTGGCCACAAGAGGCCTTTTACTGCATGTCTCTCTTAGATTTTGGGGACAGGATTTGATCATTTGTGTTACTTGGACATGTCATAGACTTATATTTTATATTATTGTGCCATGGGGACATGCTAGTGAAGGAGATTAATGCCTCCTAGCCCTACCATGTGCTTTTAGTGACTTGTCTTGCTCTTGATGATGTGGCACATGTATTTTTAAGCCACCCCCATGTATGACGTCACCCTCATTGAGTCACTTTTAGCTATGACATCATCACTTAGTTAAGTGATCCATGTGATATATTGTATTGGCTCATCTTAGTCGTTGATTAGATTGTTATATCTTTTCATCTCAACCACTAGTTGTTTTAAAAAGTGGTTTTGTGGTTTATGGTTTTGGTCTTTATTATCCTATAAAAGGAGGAGACCCCCCTATTGTAAAAGCACCTTTGGGTTCTGGAAAACTTGAAATAAAATACTATCTTTGGAGATCTACTTCTTGGCTTTGATTGGGTTGCTCTAGTACATGGTTATGCATCTCTTCTTTTAGACATCTTTGCTTGTAACAGGTGAAATCAACATCAACTAAGGGAGGCCGAATTGGTTGAAGCAAGGAGTGCGTTTTGCTTGATGGAAAGATTGCAGGGGTTGCTCACATCCCCCATGGGCAAGATGTCTTCATCTTGAGGGAGTTTTTCAATTGTGCTTTGTCCATTGATTGCTTCTTTGATATGACATGCTTAGATCTCATTGATTTATGGATCAAATCTAACATCTTGTAGTTTGATTTACAGGTTGCATGGGGTATCTTTTCTCCTAGGGCTTGGAAGATTATGCTTGGATTCACTTGGCGCTGGTTTGGAATTGTAACTAAAGGCAAGAATCATCTATGTGCAAAGTAGCTGCAAGCTTTTGAGGTAAGATCTACAAGGTATGTATCCATTTCGCTTGCTCTCCATCCTATAGGTCACATAAAACCCTTAAAATCAAAACCCTCTTTTTACATTTTTTTATATCTACTTGGATCTAGCTTGGCTTTGGGTATAAAATTAAGAACCCACCTCTATAGTATCCATGGCAATTTGCATGTATAGTTTGGTGGTGTGTGGCATCCATTTGACACACTTCCCAAGGCACCTAGCCTTCCTTGAGGCAATTCGCATTTCTTGAGGAAGCTAGTTTGGCTAGTTCTTGAATGTGGGTAGGTGAGATTGTTGTTGCATTGAATAAATCACCCTTGAAAACCTACCCCTAGTGCTTCACTTTTGTGATTTCTACCTTGTGGGCCCCATTCCTCATTTTGAGGGTTGTGCCCCACTTGGGTCACTTAGTGATGCATTAGATCTAGTGAGATCTAGTCATGGCATGCTCTTGATCTTGAAAATCCACCTTGCTTTTCATCTTAACCATCCTGATCTATAATTTGGTGGACTTCTGATTCCATTTGCCTCTTCATCCAAGGGACTAGTCCTCCTTGAGGCAATTCGCTCTCCTTGGGTAGGTGGGCTTTTGCTAGATCTCACACTTGGGTATTGTTAATTCTTGTCCAAACCATAGATCCATGCCATAACATACCCCTAGTACCATCTCATTTCATCTTTGACCTTGTGGGCCCAGCTTGGACCATTTTCCACTTTTTAAGGAGTGGGCCCTACTTGACTAATTTTTATGGTACTAAGTCATCTTTTAGATCTATTGATTAAACCTCATAGGTGGCCCTTGTCATTCATTTTTTGAACCATTTGTAACTCATTAAGCCTCTCCAACCATACCTTAACTCTTGGGTCCACTTAATCTTTCCTAGATCTAACTCACCATTGATCTCCTTGTTTCACTTTCACATTTCCCTAGGGGTCTTTGGGTTAGCTAGTCATCTTTGTTTGGCTAGGGTCTCCCCCTTGATCTTGATTTGTCTTGATCTAAAGTGAAGAGTGCCTCGGTTATCGTGACACCCAGCTTGCATTGGGAACTGTGGCATCTCTTGGGTCACCTCTTTAGTTGTCCATCTCCTCTACCATCCCGGATGGGATACCTTTAGGAACAATTACAAGTTGTGTGATAACATGTTCCTTCATGGAGGTTTTATATTCTTATTTTAAATTATTTGTCATGGTCTAGATCCCATATAAGGGAGGGCACACTCTTGCCTAGGGATCTATCAATTTGATTTTGTACTTGTATCAATGGTCCTGTTATCACACAACTTGTAATTGTTTCTAAAGGTATCCCATCCAAGATGGTAGAGGAGATGGACAACTAAAGAGGTGACCCAAGAGATGCCACGGTTCCCAATGCAAGCTGGGTGTCACGATAACCGAGGCACTCTTCACTTTAGATCAAGACTAATCAAGATCAAGGGGGAGACCCTAGCCAATCAAATGAAGATTAGTTAACCCAAAGACTCCTAAGGAAATGTGTAAAATGGAAAGAGATCAATGGTGAGTTAGATCTAGAGATGTTAAGTGGACCCAAGGGTTAAGGTATGGTTGAAGAGGCTTAAAGGGTGACAAGTAGTTCAACCAATGAATGACAAAGGCCACTTATGAGGTTTAATTAATAGATCTAGAGATGATTTAGCACCATAAAAATTAACCAAGTGGGACCCACTCCTTAAAAAGTGGAAAATGGTCCAAGTTGGGCCCACAAGGTCAAAGTTGAAATGAGATGGTACTAGAGGTATGCTATGACATGGATCTAGTGGTTTGATGAGAAAATAGCATTACTCAAGTATGGGATCTAGCAAACGGCCACCTACCCAAGGAGTGCGAGTTGCCCCAAGGGTGACTAGTGCCTTAGATCAAGGGCCAAATGGAGTCGGATGTTCAAATTATAGATCGGGGCAAATGAGGTGACAAACAAGGTGGGTTTTCAAGATCAAGTACATGCCATGGCTAGATCTCCATAGACCTGGAAATGAAAATGCATCACCAAGTGACCCAAGTGGGGCTCAACCCGCAAAATGAGGAATGGGGCCCACAAGGTGAAAATCAACAAGGTGAAGCACTAGGGGTAGGTTTTAGGGGTTGATATATCCAATGAAGCAACAAACTCTCCTACCCACGTCTTGGAACTATCAAAGTAGCCTCTCCCAAGGAATGCGAATTCCCTTGGAGAGACCAATGTGCCTTGGGAAGTGGGTCAAATGAAAGCCAATCACCACCAAACTATAGATCTGAATTGCTGTGGATGCTATAGAGGTGGGTCTTTAATTTTATCCCCAAAGACAAGCTAGATCCAAGTAGATCTAAAAAAAAAGTAAAATGAGGGTTTTTAATTTTAAGGGTTTTATGACCAATGAAGAAGAAAGAATGGATCTAGGTACATACCTTGTAGAACATACCTCTAATGCTTGAGGCCACTTTGCAAATTGATAACCTTCTCCTTGTGTTTATATTCAAGAGTGAGATCTAGAGTTTCCAAGCCAAAACTTCCTCCCTCAAAGATGACCAAATTGTCCTCCTCCTGCAAGACAAGATCTAATGAGAAATAAGCCCAACAAAAGAATGATGAAAATGATGAAGAGATGTAAAAGAAAGCATCAACTATGTCACTAAGATACAATAATGATACTCCTTGTCACAAAGATCAAATCAAAACAAGATATGAGGGTCCTCCCAACAATAGCCTCCTTCAAAACGTCCTCCTCCTCATCAATTCAGCCTTCCCTGCAGAAAACGACTTGAGGCCCCAATAACCACAATGATACACAAGAACAAGATTTTATAATTCAACTTGCAAAAGAATCCATCAAGACAAAAGAGGTAGATCTACAAAATAGTATTTTTATTCCAACCTTCAAGAGCTCCAAAGGTGCCTTTACAATAGGCGGGTCTCCTCCTTTTATAGGATAAAAAAGACCAAAACCCTAAACCACTAAACCACTTTTTAAAACCAGTGGTTGAGATCAAAAGATATAACAATCTAATCAATGGCCAAGATGAGCCAACATAATATAACACATGGATCACTTAACTGAGTGATGACGTCATAGCCTAAAAGACTCTAAGGAGGGTGACGCCATACGTGGGGGTGGCTAATAACACATGTGCCACATCAACAAGACCAAGACAAGTCACTAGGAGCACATGGTGGGGCTAGGAGGTATTAATTCCCTTCACTAGCGTGTCCCCATGGCACAATAATATAAACTATGAGTCTATGACATGTCCAAGTAACACAAATGATCAAATCCTGTCCCCATAATCTAAGAGATACATGCAGTAAAAGACCTCCTGTAGCCACTGTCAACCCCACTGACTGGTGCCAACTGATCTAGAATAAGGGGGGTTCACCATGGATGACCTCAGAGCAGACCAAGTGCCAAAACCTTGCCTCAATTGCCCAAATCAAATTCCTTAGTGACCTTTTTATTCTATTTTTTATCCTCCTGAAAACCCTAAAAATGTCAAAAACTGCCTCTAGGTTGCCTGCGCTATCAAACTGAAGGTGTCATCATGTCTGGAAGGGGGGTATAATGGTAAAAACAAGTGGTTGGACCACCCCCTTCCTCTGTAACGCCCTAGGCAACGACTTGCCTCCAATGCTCCTACTCGACAGGCTGGATCAGCATGCCCAAATTGGTCAACAGGTGGATAACTGCAACTATCATGCCCAGAAGTGCCTGGAACTGAAAGACAAGTGTCTCAATGGATCCGGAAGACCCAAATCCACTAGAGATGAGTACTCATACACCTCATGATAACCTGTGGGGTCATCTGTAGGGTCCACCATCATCTGTAGGGTCCACCATACTTGGACAGTGTAAAATATGATGATCTGGAAATAATAATAAAACTGACCAACTGCATCAATCATCATCTGAAGCATATGTCCAACATATGGAATCATCAATAGGTGTATGTGGGACCATAGATCATCATCAATAAGCACAAGTGGTCCATCTCATCACGGATCCCAAGAATGACCATGGTCAAACTATGTTTGACTAGGTCAAAATACAACCAAAGACTAGATTATAACAAAAGACTAAGACATGTTTTTTTAATCATATTCACAGCTTAACTTAAAGTATAAACATCATTCAGTGGCAGTTAATACATATATATTCCAATATTGTTTATAGTTTACTTGCACAAAAGCTTTAAAGACATACTTATCCAATCGACATGGCCTAACTGTTAGCAAAGGATGAAAGCTAAGGACAAAGCTAAGCAAAGGGGATGACTTGACCAACTCAACTAAGTGACACTTTGGACGAGGAGAGGGAGAGCTACACTTTGTGCTGGACAGAATAAATAAAGGAAAGGGCAGTGCCTCACAAATGAGTAAGTTGTTTAGAGAGTGCTTATTCAACTTAGCCATCATGTCTACATCAAGTTGATCCAAGTTTATTAGGATCATTAATTTCATTTCCATGGCCTTTTTGGCCTATATGACCCCTCTGGGATTTTGCATGCACTAAAAAGCACAACTAATCGCAGCTTGCATCCGGGGAATATTTACATTTATGAGGTTAGCAATCTTTAGATATAGCATACATTTAACCATTGCTTTTTAGACCCTTCGAGGGGTACTTTTAGCATTTCATTGCTTTATCCTTTAATTCATCATGTGTTAAGAAACACATTCTAGAATTTAATTTCCATAGGCTTTTATAAGAGATTTCCAATATAAGTAGTACATGTGCTTTCAGTTTTAGCCAACAACAACTCATGTGACTAGAGGGAATTCCGCACTAAGCCAAACATTGGGGCAACTGACTAGAATGATCTAGGCATAAAATCCAACTCACCAAGTCAAGTTCTATCACCAACTCAGAGCCGAGACACAAAACAAACATGAATGCAATCCAACACAGAGGTAGAAATGGGGAAGTCCTCCATATCAAAAAGTCAAGAAGGCAAGTCAAAGTGAAAGCCAAAATAAGGAGGGTCATGGATGGATGGAGTCAAGTGAATGTGGTACCTAGGCTAGCAAACATAAAAGTCAGGGAAGACCATGTTCATGCTCACAGGAGGGTAATGAAACCAATGAGTATAGTCAATAAACCTTAAAATGTAAGTAATACATCCAATTTTATATTTTAAATTCATCCAAGATATTTCATTTCATTATTTATATTGCCACATCATGAGTTATATACCAAGTCAATGCTATGAAGATGACTAAAACAACAAGATAATGGTCCAATGCTAATAATCCCAAGTCTAATAGTTATATCACTGCAAATCATAAACAGCCATCATATAGAACCATTGAAACACCGTTGCAACAATACAACTGGGCACTGAACTGAAACTATATGAAACAAAAGGTCACATTGGTCATCAAATCTAAGCTCTCAAGGCTCAGCCTTGGCACGAGGTCTACTCAATGTCTGATATATACTGCTCTGATCTGTAAGTGATCTCAAATAACTCTGCTCATCATAACTGATCTCTGTAAAAGCAAAGCTCCGAAAAGTGCAGATATCTGCTCAGCAAGAATAGTAGCCCAGCTGGTATGGTGTGATAACAGGTCCACCTTTTATATTAGTTGTGTGACTTGTGCTTTTTAAGAGGTTATAGGATATTAGTAGTTTATGTCTCCCATGATAGATCTAAGGGAATTTTATTGTGGAGGTTGTTGAGCTCAAATATTGTATAATAGAAGCTCCTCCACTTGTAATGGTTGTTGAAAGTGCTCATAACTTTTGAGATTATTTGTTGCTCTTTTTGCTATTTGGATGGAGATGAATAAAGTTGTTCTTTTGCATATGTGAGGTGAATTTGTGGGTCTATTCTTGTGAGATGAATGTAAATGCTTGTAGATGATAGATAGGATTGACTTAAAGGTGAAACTTCACCATTCTAAGTGATCTAGGTATGATCTTTCTTCTCCCTAGCTCTTGTTGTTTAATTTATAAATGGTCATGGCATGTTCAACAAATTAGTCTTCTTGCTTTGTGATTCTATTAATGCAGACAACCATATTTAATCCTATGTTGAAAATAGATATCTTTGAGACTTTTTCCCTTTGCAAAGTCTTAAGAAATACACCAGCTATTTGGAGTGTTGCTGCCGGATTGCGCACCTAGTTAACGCAACATAAATCTATCCTACTGCTCGGTGCACCCTTGGGGGCAAGTCTCGAGTTAAGGCTGTCACCTGATCTTGACTCCTCCGTTTAGGCAAAACTCCCAATGAAGCCAAGGGGGGTAGTCCCTAAGGAAAGTTTCTAAGGTCTTTAGAGTTTCCAGTGAAATGGTTAAAGGTGTTTGTATTTTAGGAGTTATTTAAAGAGTGTTGATTAAAAGTGTTCCAAGGTAACTTGCAAAAGTAAGTTATAGAATGCTTTCACCAGCAAAATTTGAAATGACTACCAGCAGAAAAGCACAATAGTGATATGGTATTAAGCAAATAGAAATTTATAGTAAACCAGTGCCTTATGGAGTCAATATATCAGATAAATAACGCTACTGAAAGGGAAAGTGTTTTGCAAATGCCTCTTGGTTGCTTTTAGATTATTACAGTTTGAAATTTATTAGGGAAAAAGGGGACTCTCGAGATACCATGAGGTACAGGGAGGAATGTCCGGAAATTAAAGTTTGGTGGCTCCTCACAAGAACGTGTGGGCTAGAATGGAGTCTCCAAGGCGGTGTTCAACACTATACCAAAGTGGGGTATAGCTTAACTGTGCCTTGAGGTCGCCTCCCAGTTGTTCTCATTTCCTCTGAAGAATTTCCCCATACAAATATTAATGCAAAGTGCCGTATTTTCACTTATGTGGATGGGTAGTTACTTTTATTAAGTGAGTTGTTAGTTTAGATGTGTAAAATTAGAAAGTGGCTACAACCGTTTCTGATTTCCCACAGGCCGAGGCAAAGTTCCCGCAAGGGAAATAGCGTAGTCCGATTATAAACCAAATATTAATTCTAATTGAATAATGTGATTGTAGAACAATTGTACAATAATTACAAGGCAAAAGAGCACAAACCTATGTGTCACTTTTTGATCATCCACCACTAATCGACAAAGCCTTTGTGTGGTGGTGAGAGCATACTTCCTGGCAACGAGGTTGTGTTATTTCTAATTTTACGTTTGCGATGAAATAAAATTAATTAAGAAAACAAAATAAAGTAATATTGAAGTGTGTGTGCTTGTTGTATTGTTAGAAAAATTTATGCACAAAATTCACACAAGTACAAATCCCCCCAGGGGGGATAGGGTGTGGGCACTGAGTATCCCACTGCTCTCGTTTAATGATTTACAATAATGCTCAAAAGAATGCCTCTTTAGTCCATTTTATAAGGATCTAAGGGCTTACAATGAACTAGAAATGACAGCTTGAAGAAAGGATGATACCTTCTAATGAGAGTTCTTCTCTTCAAGTTTTGACAGAGTTTTCTTTTGTCCCATCATGTGCTTTGAAGCACCACTATCAATAAGCCATGTATCTTCTCCAAGTGTCAAAGACCCAGAGAGTGCAGAGAATAATACATACTCTTCTGCATCTTCTTCTTTTGCTTGTTTTCTTCAAGGTCCTTCTTCCTCTTCTTCTTCATCTTCATCTTCAACTAGGTGTGCATGATGTCTTTTGTTGTGGTTCCTGTTATCACCTAAACTGTAGCTACCCTTATGGATGTATCCACTCATGGATGGCAATAGGGAAGGGCAACTCAAAAGGTGCAAGCACGATCACCTCGACCTCCAATAGATGGTTGTCACGCCAGTCGAGGCAACCTTCACTTTATGTTATCTAGCCCAGACAACAAATGGGGAGACCTGATCTACTCCCGACAGGAGAGATCAAAACCAAGACACCAAATCAAGTTAATTCTAAGTGAAGTAAGGTGTATGGTTTATCCTAGACCTTAGGATGAAGTCACAAGACAAGTGAGGGGTTCAATGAGTATAGCTTTGTTTCATTGTTGATGTGAGAGTGACTTATAACAATTAAAGATAAGATCTAGGATTAAAGTACTAGTCAATGTGAGAAAATCAACTGCCTTGGGAACTGTGTCCCATTCAGGGTAGTTTAGGGGTTGAATTGGGGCTAACTAGTACAAGTGACAAGCTTGATCATGATACATGATGGCATCAAGGGTTTAGTTCACCACACTAAGGTCAAACCACAAGTTAATCCAACAATCTAGGAAAGTCGAATTGACTTGGAGAGAAACCAGTGCCTTGGGAATTGGGATAATGGAGTCAAAGTAAGGTTAACTTGTGGTTAAGGACTCCTATTGCATGAGACAAGTGGGCAATTAAAGTCTTGATGGATGAATTGGTCTAGATCTAGGTTTGACCTAAGTCGACCACAATCCCTTAAAACAAGGAATGCTATCCCCAAGGCAAGATTTGACAAGGTGACCTACTAGACCTAGGTTTTGAATTATTCCCGTTCCAAATCCACAAAAATCTCAAGTACCCATGTCCTAGAAGTGGACAAACTCCCTTCTCCAAGGTGGTGCGACTTTGCCCAAGGAGGCCTAAAAGTGGGATAAGTGGGGTCAAGACACGTCCTATAGCATCCAAACTTTAGATCCAAGTAGGTTGACCAATGGGGAGTGTGGATCTACAATTTCACGGCGATTCGATGGCTAGATCTTACTAGATCTGAGTTTGAAGATACCAAGTGGTCCAAAATGGGGATTAAATCCCTTAAAATATGGAATAGGGCCCACAAGGTAGCAATCAGAAAAGTGACAACCTGGGGGTAGGTTATTTGATGTGTAGATCATGAATCAAGCGGGATCTCACCTACCCACATACTAGATCTAGGTCAAATCACCAAACTAGGAAGTGCACCCTTGCTTGGAGAGGCTAAATGCCTTGGGAAAAGGGTCAAATGGAGGCCAATCCTCACCAAACTATAGATCCGGGATGCCGTGGATACTATAGAGGTGGGTTTTCAATATCTTACCCAAGAAGCCACTAGATCTTAGTAGATCTGAAAAAATGTAAAAATGGGGGTTTTGATTAATTAGGGTTTTAACTGTTTTAGACAAGTGGATAGGTCATGGAAAGAAATTACCTTGAGATCATACCTGAGTGATGTGAATGAGATGCCTTGATGTTGAGGAAGATTCCTGCAGAGATCAAATGAGAGATTGTTGATTTTGCTTGCCGAATTGATGCCCTAGCCCACAAGTGTGCCCTCCTCTACCTGTCAATCCAAGGAAAATCGATTTCAATCAGAGAGGTCAAGTATGGAGGAAATACAAGTAAAATGCAATGATAACATAGAATAGAAGGTCCTGGGACAGTAATACTCCATGTTACCAACGAAGAGATCCAAAGAAGAAGTAGGGAGAGTCTTCCCCTACCAATACTTCCTCCTCAAAGCAAATCGGCCTCCACCTGTAGATGCAAAAAATGTGGTACAAAAGATATGGCAAAACAAGATCTCCAATAACTCAGTGCAAAGGAAGAACCAACGAACGAACACCAAACACATTCATCACAACACTGGAGATAGATGCAATAATAATTTTCTATTCCAATAATCCAGAGCCACCAGTCCCTTTACAATGAGAAGCTCTCTCCTTTAAATAGGAAGGAGAGGCATCAAAATCCTAACCACTTTTTGAATGAGTGGCTAAGATTAAAAGATACAAATGTCTAATCAATGGTTGAGATGAGTTCAACAATAAAATACATGGATCACTAATAAAATATAATATGAGTGGACAAAATCGCCCTAGAAGAGGGGAATTCCACCAAATCATGATGACAAAATATAATAGGAAGCTTATGGTGGGTTCAAGGGGTAATTTTATCCACCCTTGGTCAATCCCCATAGCACAATAATCATAAAATAGTCATCAATATACCAAATCGTGCCTCTATGGTCAAATCGTAGGCCTCTAAAGACCTCAGAAATCATCAAAAAGTGCCATAAGTAATGGATGCGGGCCCCGATGAAGCTGAAACTACTGGAGGAGGTGCGGAAGACATCAATCCATCATCACTGATCATCCCATGCCATAACATTGCCTCAGTAGCCCAAATCGATTTCCTCAACAGCCATTTCTACCAATCCTGAAATGCCTCGGGAAGTGTCAAACTGCCCCAAACTGCCTCTTGGAGTGCCTGTGCTGTCAAGGTGAGGGCACTAGTGTGTCCGGGAGGGGGGTAATATGGTAAAAACAAATGGCTGGACCACCCCCTCCAAGCACAGCGCCCTAGGTCAACCGGACAAAAATCACATCTGCTCTGACAGGGCCTCCGACAAACCAAAACTGCACTGGGATAGCCTACTGAGGCTCAATCATCACTGTAAGTGCCCGGAACTGAAAACAGACTGTCTCATTGGATTCAAAAGGTCCAATTCCATCCAAGATGTGTACTCATACACCATATGAGTCTCTGCATGATCAAAATATATATCCAATATACCGGAACAGGTGAAATAATAATAATCTGTAAATGATCAAATACTGCTGTAAACCATGAATCATCATCATAACCCTGTAGCTGGTGCATAGAATCATCATGTACATGTACACAGACCATATATCATCAATCCATATCATCACAAGGTCCAACCATCTCATATCCTATGGTTGACCTTGGTCAAACTAGGTTTGACCAAGTCAACATGACCAAATATAACTCAGACCATCATCGGAAGCTGCTGCAAAGTGTCAAAGGTTAATGCATGCTCTACAACTTATTCAAATAACACTTATAACACAAAGTAATCATAACTGGCGATCTAAATCCAAATATATAATGTCATTAATTATTATTATTACTCAGACTAGACTTTCAAGATCATACTCACTTCATAGCTATGATCAATTTTCTAGTGAAGGGTGAAGGCTAAAATAACTGGCTAGGCTAAGGGATGACTTGACTGACTTAACTTTGTGACACTTCGGCAAAGGGAAAGGGAATACACACCATGGTATATACTGAATGAGCAACAACACAAGGAATGGCGGTGTCTCACAAATGGATGAGTTGTTCAAAGAGGGTTTATTCACCTTTAACAGATGCGCACAATCCATAATACAAATAAGGCCAGCAATAATTTAGATATAGCATTTAAGTTCCATTGCTTTTTGGGCCTGAAGTTTCCATAGCCTTGATCTATGTGTGTTTATAAACACATTGCATAGATTTACATTTATTTTAGGCTTTCTGCTGCAGGTGTGTTTTTAAGGCACTTGTTTACCTGAGCACTTCTAGGTGTGTCATGGACAGCTTGTTTACCTAGGTATTTACATTTCCAAAAGATATAACATTTTATTTTCATGGCCATTTTCATTTGGCATGCTTTTCATTCATGTGTGTTTAGAAACACATTGCATGAATGGGCTTTTCATACAAGATATAGCATTTCATTTTTTCCAGATTTTGTATTCATGGCAGCACTAAAAGTTTCAGGTTTAGCCAACACAACTTTAGTGACTAGGGGGAATTCCAAGGAACTCCAACTCACCATAGGTAAGTTTTGTCACCAACTCAGAGCCGAGACACAATAAACAGGGAAGCTCATCCAATACAGAGGCTACAGTGGGGAAACGTCCTCCATGCCACTAGTCAAATAGTAAGTCAAGGTGATAAACTAAAAGGTAGGCAATGGATGGATGAAGACAATGGATAATGGAGCCAACACTAGCAAGCCAAGGTATGGTGGAATGATCACCTCTATTCTCCCTAAGGAGGGTAAAACCAATGAGTATGAATAGTGAAATTCTAAGTCTGAGTAGCGACAATATAATATATATAATAAGCTCAACCAGGTCCATATATCTATATGATCGCCAGATCATGACACTAGGTGCTAAGACATGCTATGAGGATACGTATAAAAGCAATATAACCATAACACAATGATATACCTGCTGAGTCATATACCTGAATGCTCATCAACCTGTACCATCATCTATCCTCTGAAACTGCTGCTGTAACTCTGGGCACTACTGATTGCTCTGTACCAATGGTATAATGGCTACATCGGTCATCTCTCTGAGTGTCCTGAGACTCAGTCATGGCATGGGGAATATATACTGCTGTCCACAATCTGATAGTGATCCAATAGATGCTCATCTCAGCATCTCAAATGTAAGGGAACTGGCTGAATAGTGTACTGGAATTAGAAAAATAATGTATGGTAGCCCGGCTACTATATATGTGATAACAGTTCCTCTTCTTGTATTCTTCTTTCTTCAATTGACAATTTCTGGCAATGTGTCCTAGCTTGTCACAATTGAAACATTGAAAGTTGGAGTAGTTTCTTCTTGGCTTGTTTCCTCTTGTCCTTTGGAACTTCTTGGGAGGTTGAGACTCCCTGTGGCTTTCCTTCTTGAAGTTAGATTGACTTCTTCCTCTCTTGGTATGGGTGGCTAGGGCTTAATCATCTTCTTTAAGTAGAGCTTCTCTATTGGCTACTCTAGCCTCCTCTTCGATGCAATCTTCCCATACAATGTCAAATTTCATGCTTTCCTTTCTGGCACACATAGTCTGGATGAATGAATCCCAAGGTCTAGTGAGACCATTGAGAGCAGTCATAACTAGCTCATCTTCATCAAGGGAGTCTCCAATGGCTTCTAGTTGCTCCTTGAACTGGGAGACCCTTGTGAAGTAGTCTTGGATGGATTCTCCTTGGCACATCTTGGTACTCTTTAATTGAGCTCTCAAATTCATCTTCCTATTGATGTTCCTTCCTTCATACATTCTGGCTAGGGCATCATACATCTCCTTCGGGGTCTTCTTGGATGACACTTAAGGAATCGAGTGGTCTTTGATAGAATCAACAATGATCCTCTTTGCCCTAATCAGGTCCTTCTTGTGCTTCTCCTTAGCTTCATCCTCTTCAGGTTCTGCAACTTCTTCCTTGATGTATTTGTCAAGATCATTCTCTTCAAGAATGAGGCCAATCCTATATTTCCATGTTCAGAAATTCTCTATGCCTTCTAGCTTAGTGCTTGGGGCCATCTTATCCAGGAGGTCACCAAAAAATGAAATTTCTCAAAATGCAAAACTGACCTTACCAAGAGATGCACTTGATTGAGGCGAATTGACTGGTACACTTGGTTTCTGGAGATTCCAAATTTTTACCTCTCAAAATTGACTTGTGAAATTCTGATCTGCATTTCTGCAGATTTTTGGTTTTTTGGTTTTCTGTAGTTTTCTGGTCCAAAGTCAAACTAGGGTTTGACATTCCCGGAGATATACCCACTCAAAAGTTTCAATCTAGGGCTCAATAGATGCGCCCTAGGGAGGCACAACTTTCTATGCAATCAGATTTCCAAAATTCCAACTTTGACAGAAACCCTAATTTCTTGCCGGAGGGAGAAGAGAGAGTTTCACCTTGTGAAAGTTGTCCTATTTAGGCTAGCTCTAATACCATGTTAAGATTCAATATAATAAGATAGGTAATATCAATATTCAATTCAATTTCACAACAATAGCATATACAGGATCACTGAAAGAAACACAATCACAAGACAGACACAGATTTATCCTGGGAAACCCTCTAGGGGAAGAAAACCCAGCAAAACTTCCTCAATATAGATGATCAAAAGTACAAAGACAACCCCAAACAAGTGCTCCTTCTCCTTGCAGATCTCTCTCTCTCTCTCTCTCTCTCTCCTATGCGAATTACACAAGTGAGTGTGTGTGTCCAAATGAGGAGCACATCACTCCTATTTATACTTTATCTTCCACTTGACTTTTTCACTAACTAGGTTGGCCCCAACAAACTTAACTGGGCCAACTTACCTAGGAAGACTAAAAAGAATATAATATTACTTTATGGAGGGTTCTATCGACCCGACTTACAAAGGAGGTTTTACCTCATGACTCTATGATGACCAAATACAATGATAACATCCCAACGGAGGAATAAAACATCTCCGAATAAATAATAATAAAATACAATAAAATATTCTTTTTAAGTTACAATATTTCAACATCAAGGAACTCAAAGAGCAAATAAGAGAGATAATTAAATTCGTCTCCAACTACCACCAATCTCAAGCAATATTTCGAGAATACTCCAATTGGATTTGATGAAACTTGTTGAGACAAGATATGCCTCTAACTTCCTCATGTTATGTTTCCTTGTTGAGAATAAGTAACCATTAGTTTCTATGGTCGTGAGTCAACTTTGGGTTAAGTAGAGATAGGCATATTCAAAGTAGGGAATTATGGTGCACCGATTATGTTTTGATGAGGAGTGGTGGAGCAAGATAGGTTTCTTGCTGAAGTTCACATCCTTTGCATTTGAGCTTCTCCAAAGTGCCGACACGGGCAAACCTTCTTGCGAGAGGTTTATGATGGTATGGATACTGTGGTTGGGAAAACTGTGGAAATCTTGTCACAAGAGTCTCTTAAGCTTTTATTTGTTGATGCTCATTTTGTTGATTTAGTGAGAAAGATTGTGGTTGAGAGATGGGACTAGTTCAACACTGCATTGCATACTTTAGCACATGCCCTTAACCTAAGATTTTATGATGAAGACCTTATTGCTGAAAGTATGGGATGAGACGTGCATCTTGTTTTGTTATTCATGATGAATATGAAGATGAGGATGATGACTATTAGACTTTACTAGCTCAGCTCATGTTTCTATGTTCATTGTTCATAGTTTGATACATGTAGCATTGTAGCCTGATATATAAAGGCTGCATTTATAAAGGTTGTTTTTGGATATTATTGCTTGCATTATGTAATCATCTATGAAAAATAATATACAGATGGGTTCAGGGGTAAATTGTTATGAATTACTTGTTTATGTCTCATTTAAATGTTCTTGCTCATTTATTCATGAATCTGAATCATAATGTTTAAATGTTTTTTTTCAAAGTTTCAATATGATGTGTTATTTATGAAATAGCACATTACTCTCTCTCTCTCTCTCTCTCTCTCTCTCTCTCTCTCTCTCTATATATATATATATATTTTATCGCGTTTCCCTATTTCCAAATTTTCAAGGAGTCATGTTTCCACCAGGTTTCCATTTTGGATACATGTAACCATTTCCTTGTATTGTGTAATATAGCTTTAGACTTAGGTTGGAAACACTCATGCACTTTTTCTTCTTTCCATTTTGAACATGCCTCGTTTCTCTTTTAGAGGATTTATTGACATCACCATTTTTTTTTATCTATCATCTAAGCTTTTGATTTAGTCTAGCTTTCTAGTATCAACTTCAGAGGTGAAGATTTCAGGTATTTTTAGCTATTTCTATGTTAATTTTTCAGAATTTTCAATCTGCTCTAAGATCTTAACTGAGAGAATAACATGTACAGCATATCTACCATATCAATCATGGACACAATAATGCAAGTACACAAGAGACACAGAGTTTCACCGGGGAAAACCAAGAAGGTGAAAAACCCCGCAATTTCCTCAAAGATGGAAAGAGCAATGACACAACCAAAGTACAAGAGATAGTCTTCTCCTAGCAGCTGATCCTCCTCCTCACATTTGCGCCACTTTCTGAGTGATGGAAGAGTGAGTAATGAGATATCAAATAGAGATCTCCCGATCTCTATTTATACTTGTCCTGTCCTGCCCAATAAACCAGTGGGGCCGACTTGTTTAACTTAGCCTAATAATCCATGGTTACATTAATCCGGGCCGACCCCACACTTGGTGGTCTAATAACCCATTTACCCACATGACTCATACAGGGCCGACCCCATCAAGGTGGTCTAATAACCCATCGGCAAGTTACAACACTTGCGACACTTGTCAATACAAATGACGACACTTCCGTATAGAGGAATAATAACATCTCTATAGGAGTACAATATACATAGATGAAATACATAGGTGAAATACATTCCGAAGTTACATATACATCAACATTCTAAGAATTCAAGTCACTTGACCAATCTTGGGCAATAACATTAACGCCATTTGTTTCTTGAATTTTTGGACAATAGACAAGTTACTCCTTTCTTGATATTTACAGTGCCGTGTAGATTCTTTGCTACAGAGTCACTTAATTTTACCTTGTAAATATATATCTAAACATCATTTTAATTTTATACAAGTTCTCTTGGTGTTATTACATAGATTATTTTTGTAATTACTCATTGGCAATTGTAATTTCATTACTATACATTGGAAGTGTCTTTCTTTAGATCTCATCAAGCTGCTGCTATATTGGAATTGTATATTCTTCTCCCTTTTAAAAATCCAACATGTTCTGATATGTTGTCAATCCTTTTAACAAGTGGTCTTGTTCCAAAATTTTGACTAGAAAACCTCTTTGAGAATACATTTTGGAGCCACAGGAAGCTGAATATGAAGTGATTCAAATATATTCTTTTTTTTGTATTTTACATGGATATTGCTTTACAAGTGCCAGTAACTTACGCTAATGTTAGCAGGCAGCACAGGAAGATGCATGGGCAAAGGTTTCTTCACTAGAATTGGAATTGGCTGCTGCAATCCGAGATCTAGGACTTGAGAGGCAACGGTTGCAATGTGCTCGGGAACATTTTGTTCTTCGGTAAGTATAGATGTTTCCAATTTTTCTCTCTCAAGTTTAAAAGTCTGAAAGACTACAACGTAGATGTTTATTCTTAACTACATGGACTTCACTAGGCACATATTATTCCTCTACTCTACTTGAAACTTCTGCTTCTCTTAATAAAGGAGGAAAATTCATGCCATAATTTGTTTCAGCTTTAATCATTCTGATTTCTTTCATTTTTTCTATGTTGTTCAACTTTTCATCTGCATTTACAGTGAAACACAGCTACAAGCATTTCATTCTGCAGCTGAAGAGATTGCTTCATTGCAGCAAAAGCAGCAGGAACAGTTGCATGGGATGTTCATAATTCTGGAAAGAGGGGAAAACTGTGAGTTCACAAATACGAACAATGATTTTGAGATGAGGACAGAAAATCTCTTTAGGAAAGTAACTAGAGCAAGAGAAGAAATCATGGCAGGTAATATTGAAACTCGTAGAGTTCAGTGGGAAGCAGCTTCTGATCAAGCAGAGACACCAAATAAAGTAAGGGAAACTGATTGTGCTGGTGATTCTGGTGGTGTTGAAAAGTGCAATATGAATAAAACAAAAATTCGAGATGCACTTGAGGACTGGGAAAATGGTGACACACAGGGAGAAGACTGTGCAAAGATACTCTGCTCTATGAGAAATCATGATCATGATCGTATTGGCACTGAACAGATGCTTGGAACTGAAGCAGAGGCAACACAGTTGCTTGAAAGCAGGATTGAGTTTTGTACATATGCTATGGGAAGTGAGCCAGCTAGAACAAGCAAGAATCTAAGAGAAAGCATTTCGGAGGATGGTGAAGGGGGTTTGGGAGGAAAAACGATGCAACTTGATGATAAATTCCAAGCTCCAACAGAGTGGGGGAGGACAGACTTAGCTGGTGAAAAGCAAGGAGCACTGTTGTATACAAGGGGTGGTGCTGAACCAGAAAGACTACCTGATATGGATAACAATGGACAGTATTTGGCAAGAACAAGCCATCCTATTGAAAATTCATTGAATCAGGATAGGCAGAGTCTCTTTCCTGTAAATCAGCAGTGTAGAGATGAGATGGATTCTAGAAACGAGGAAGAGGAGCATACAATAGCAACAATTGATCTATTAACATCAGAGGTTGCTGGTAGTTGGGCAGTAAGTACAGTTGGTTCAGTTCGTGGAGACAATGAATCTCTTCGAAGTGATGACAGACAAACAGGAACAGGAAGGATTAGTGATGAAGGAATTAGTCAAGATTTTGATGCTAGTCAGGTTGCAGCAAGTGACAATCTCAGGCCCAGGAAAGATTCACACAGCTCGAAGTGTCAAGACACACATCCTGAAGATGCAACAGCAGGAAGTCAAAATTCTCCAGTTCCTAGGTTAGCCACTCGACAAAGTTATGGATGCCAAGCTTTGACTGAGATGCTTGACATTGTGGACCCTGATTTCAAGCAGTTTCATGGACCTAGGAGAGATAATGATAATGCCCAATTCCAAAGATTTCACAGAAGGAAAAGAAATAAAAATCATAATGATGATGACACTGAAGAGGATTCAGGTGGACCACAGTCTGAATAGGAAACTCTGCCTTCATAATAACTGAGGATGTGTCAGAACACATGGCAGTCTTAGTGTTCTTTGGTAATCCATACAGTTATTTGGTGCTTTTATGCCTTCCATGCATAATGGTTTGAATGCTTGACTACTGCAGTTTGTTTGAAGCAATGATCCGTGGATCATAATGGCCATTAGAAGTATAAGAGTGCAATGCTTTTGCTCAGAAGGCTGCATAGGAGTATTATGGCTCTTTGAACATTACCATCTCTTTTGCAACCTGTATATGTGTTCCTATTTATAAACTGTTGGTATACAGAAGCAGAATACGTTTTGGTGCTGATATACACAAACGCCTTTGTTCTTCTTCTGTAATACATAATTGTAACTTTCAAGTAGACAAGATCTGGGAATTGCTCCAAATGTCTAGCAGAATGTCATTATGATGTTATACCGTTACATAGTAATCTGAAGCAAACAAATTGTTGCAGTTGGGTCTAATTACAAAAAACGGCCAAAGCAATTACTTCAAAATTCAACCCAATTTTCCAACGTTACCTCCAAAGCAACTACTTATTTGTGAATAGTCTTTGATCAATTTTGGATCCCACTCGTCTTGTTCCTTCATTTCTGTGCATAAATCTTCCTTTTCTTGCTCAACTTGTTATATTAATTGCTTCATCTAGTCATAAATTCCTCCTTTTCTTGTTACAGGATGTGCATTGTTTTTACGAATGAAATATCTACTCATGGTAGCAAAACATCTAGTTTGGGGAGTTACACATTCAAAAAAGGATCATGTCCTAATATAGAAACAGACATTCCCTCTCTTGCCACTCCTCCATAGGGTTCTTTACTCTCTCCAATCACTATTGTGCTCCAGATAATATTTAATAATCAACTACTATTTTCTTCTGTTAACTTGCCTAGAAATATACCTAAATCAGTTTCTACAAGTTCTTACCACAACTATGCCAAGTGTGTAAATTGCCTAGTACTTGTGCTTGGTACCTGTTTATCAACTTAGTTGATACCGGTTATTCCCTAGATTCTCTACAGCGCACCCTACTAGATGTGCCAAGGAGGAGGGTCCATTTGCCATTGTAAAAGGCCAAGTTGGGGCTACTTTATGTAAAGGTGTTGGTCTATTGGTGTTCTAGACCTCGGGCCTGTCATGGCAAGTCCTCTTGGCCCTCATTTCAAGGTGTACTGGTCCTGGTGGCCTTGCTAATTACCCTTTGATGGGTGGTAACTCCTCATCATGTTGAACTTTTATGCCCTGTGTAGGTATTGGTACACTTTAGGGTGACTCCATTAGGACACATGGCTTAAGAGCCCCTAGCCTTACTTATGATTACATGCTTTGTAAAGGTGATTATGCATGTAAGGCTTGTCATACCCACTTTAGCACACCTCCATTACACCCACTTGGACCTCAATTTGTTGTATTACCCCTCATTTTTTGTCATCCTTGTAAAAAATGCAAACCACCCACCATTAAAAACATGTTTTGAAGGTTGTACCAAGCAAGGAGGTCGTTGAGGGAAAGATACACTTTGTTGGGGTTAGATGCAGCATGTCGTCCTCCTTCCAAGCTCAATGTTTCATTTGTTGAAGCTTTCATCATTTATTTTTTATTGTTTTTATGTTTTATGAGGTTTAGTCCCCAAATTGTGGGTGACACCCTAAAAATGATTTTAGACTCAAAATAGATAGGTTGGCCTAGAGGAGGTAAAAGCTGAGACTTTTTCCCTATAAATATCGTTCCCTCCTCTCATTTGTAACCAAGATCATGGGATCAAAACATGACTGAAATTTTATTCCTATGTGTATATGAGATCTTAAGTGGTGTGCACCTCTCTTCTTGGCAATTTCTAGGGTTTTCAAGGATAATTTTTGGTGCTTGAGGCTTCTTTGCAATCTTTCAAGGCTAATTCGAGGATGCATTCTAGGGTTTGCTTTCTCTTCTCCTTTTATCCATTGAATGTTGTGAGATCTTGAACTTCTTGTCTTGCATTACCAGTGTATCCAAGGTAAGGGTATTTTAGGGTTTCATCCATGTCTTGTTGGTGAGACATTTCTTTGGAAGAATCCCATTTGTTTTGGGCATTGACATCTTGTTTGTCCCAATTAGGTCAAGTGCTAACATAACCTAGGGTTTCTTATCGTTTCCCTAATTCATCAAGCATTGAATTGTCAATTCTTGGGAGAACACTAGCCTTGATTTTTCTCAATGTCCTAGGAATAAGACCAAGGTCTAGTTCCCTCTTCAAAATTCCAAAATTCTATATTTTATATTTGAAAAAATACAAAAAATATCAAATATAAACCCTAAAAAAATCAAATACAAGAAAATAAAAAAATATTGCATTATTGAATAATCTAATCCATTGAATATAACTCGCCCTCTTGATTTTATGGTCAATCTTCAAGGGCACCACTCTTTTGTGGCTAGTTTAAGATATCTATGGTTCTTGTGCAAAAGATAGTATGTGACAGGTACAACCATCTAAATTCAACTTTGAAGTGCCATACAAGTTGTAGACAAGGTCTATTAACAACCCTAATCATTTTAGTGGTTTGAGTTAGCCTCATTGAGATTTTGGAGGGTTGCTTAGGGCATAAACCGGGCTGTTACAACCATAATTGTAGGTCTAAAACATCTCATTGCAACCATACATTCGACTTGGACTTTACCAACTTGAGCTACAATAAGAGGTGCAAGTCTTACATTAGTTTGTTAAAGGTAGGGGGTAGTTTTATCGTGATTTTCAAGGTTTTAATTGAAGTTTTCAATCAAGTAATTGGTGTTGGTATTGATGCATTTTAATAACAAGACAATGCTAGATCATATTGCTCCTAATTGCCTAGTCTTGTGCTTGGTCATTTTGTATTTATTGAATATTTTAATGACTCCGTAAAGCATTGGTTAATTAATCTAATAGGAGGGTTTATTATTAGAAGTAGAGTTGTTCTTGTTCTTGTGCTTTACAGGGCTACCTCTATGTTCATTCGGGAATCCTCCTACGGCTGAAGGAGCAAGGCCTAAAGAGAGATGATAGTGCATTGTGGTGATAGTTGGTGCATCTCCTGATTAGTTGCCACTCTTAGCACTGACCTTCGTGATCTTTCAGAAGGGTGATAGTTTGAGCGGTAACATTTTTGGCATCATTGTCGAGAACCTCAAAAAGACATTTGACGACAATCCACTCACAAGGTGTTCCTTGGTTGACTTCATTTATGTCATGTCCCTTTTCGGATGACCACCACGGGGCGAATTATTAGCCTATCCAGTTCTCGTAGGCTATAGTCGGCGGAGCAGGGAATTAATTATTTATTTAATGACACCTAAGCCAAAAGTACTTTGTAAAGTGATTGTTTTCATATCCACAGTAGCAGGGATCTACCATGATTGTAGACCAGTTTTGAGCACATTTTTGACCCCGTCCTATGTAATTCCATGCACGATATCAACAACACATGAGCATTTTGATAATGATCACTCTTATATTTAGTGGACCCAGAGCATATATGTGCTCAGTTTCATGTAAGGACTAATGTCGTTGGATCGTGCACTTGGTTAACGCATCGGAAATCTATTCCACTGCTCAGTGCGTCCTTGGGGGTAAGTCTCGGGTCAAGGCTGTCACCTGATCTTAACTCCTCCGTTTAGGCCAACTCCTAACCGAAGACAAGGGGGTTGTCCCTACGGAATATTTCTAAGGCTATTTAGAATTTTTCAGTGAATTAGTTATGATTGTTTTTTAAGGAGTTTTTTTTGTGAATGTATAATTACAACAATCCAAGTTCGTTTGCAAAATAGTTGTTTTATGGATATGATTTCAACAACGAAAATACAAGACCACCAAATATGTAAAAATACAACAGTTTATGATATTAAGCAAAAGTAAATAAATGGTGTTATTGTGGATCAGTGGCAAAATGGAGTCAATACATGAGATAGAAAATGCTGCTAGAAGTACAAGTTTTGCAAATGTCTCTTGGTTGATTTTAAATTATTAATGATTCGAAATTATTAAGGGGGAAAAAAGGGGAAACTCCCGAGGTACCGTGAGGTACATTGAGCAATGTCTGGAAATTGAGGGATGGTGGCTCCTCACGAAGACGTGTGGGATGGAATGGAGTCTCTAGGGTGGTGTTCAACACTACACCAACAAGGGTGTAGCCTAACTGTGCCTTGAGGTTGCCTCCCGATTGTTCCTGCTTCTTCTGAGAAATTTGCCTACGCAAAACTCAATGAACTTTAGTGCCGGATTTTCACTATGTAAGGGGTTGTATATTTTATTAGATGAGTTGTTAGTTTAAATGTAAAGGTTTAAAGAATGGCTACACTCATTTTTTATTTCCCACAGGGCCAGGCAAATGCCTGCAAGGGGAAAGAGCATACTTTGATTTATAGACCAAATGTTTATTTTGATTTATGCTTGAAAATAAAATGCTCAAAAGACAAACAAAAAAAGAAAGATGTGAAGCACCGAATCTATGTGTCACTTTTATGATCAACCACCACTAATCGGCAATGCCTTTGTGTGGTGGTGAGAGCATAATTCGTGGCAACGAGATCGGTGTTATTTCTAAATTACTTTTGCGAAATGAAAGTAAAGTAAAAGCAATAAATGGAATAATATAAGTATACAACCCTGTAGTTAAAAGTATTGTGTGTTTGTGCTTTGTCAAAAAAAATCACACCATAAACTCAACACTGCAAATCTCTCCACGAGAGATGGGGTGTGGGCGCTGTGTAGTCCACTTGTTCTTGTTTAATAATTACTTACAATACTTGCAAAAAAGAAATGCCTCTTAGTCCATTTAACTTGGATCTAAGGGCTTACAAAGTTCTAGAATGGTATACATGTAAATGGGGGTCCACGGAGTGTCTTTTGACACTTTCCGACAAGAATTTGTCAAAAATCCACCCTCTTTTATCTTGGACATGCTAAAAACCAGCGAGTTAAAAAATGCAAACTTAGTGGTTAAAACATATATAAATACAAAAATTTGTAATATCTATACTTGCAAAAAATTATGGAAACTTTTAGCGATTACAAGTATGGAAATTTTTTATCTAGATCTAGTTTTTTAAGATGAAAATGAAGTAATTCTAGATCTGATTTTTTTTACGCTAAATAAAAGATGTCTGATTTTGCAACAATACAAATCTCTCTTTTACTAAGCTATAGTAACAAGTAACCAAGATAATTTTTAGAGAATGGAGAGATAGTGGAAGCAAATCCTCAAACTCAAAGATTGATATGAGAATAAGACGAAGAAGAGGAAGTTGTGGACCAAAAGCTTGTAGATTTGAAGCTTGAATATGATGGAGAAAAAGTGGAATCAACCTAGACCCAAACTCCCTTCACCTTGAGGCTTCTTGCAAAGCTTACACAATTCTCACACAAAGAAGATTAAATCTAGTATGCTTATCAATCAAAACCAAGAGAATAATCGTACAACCAAATACTAATATTACTCTTTGAAATCTTGAAAGCATGCTCATAAACAAACAAATTGACAACCGCAAATGTTTGTTCTACAATAGCTAGATCTAAACATTGACTTGCATAAAAGAATAAAAACTTAAAAATATGTCACCTCAACCGAAATTAGCACACGCATGGAACAAGAGTCACAATCGACCTCCAAAGTATTCAATCTTATTACTTGAAAGAATTTTACACATCATAGGAGCATAGGTTCAATGCCTTCATATCACTATCAAAAGAGCATGAGAGACCTCGCTTATATAGCATTCAAGAGATAGGGAGGGGCACATGCTTCACTAAGAGAGGATGGTGCATGGTATGAGAGAAAGGAGGGATTGAATCCCATTAACTTAGGGTGAAGTGGAGTGAGAGTTGAGAGGGAGGCGCCACCTCACAAGAGGTGCGCCCCCTCCACATTGGGATCTCCTCCCACCAAGAAAGGGCCGCCACATGACAAGTTAATCGCCACCTATCCCTCACGTGAAGTATGAGAGAGGGGCATATCCCAAAACTTATGTTATCGCCACCACACTTGATTTGTCACTAAAGACATGTGCTTTATTTACCAAATCAAGTCGCATTTTGTTAGGATATTTCAATACTCCATCCTTGTCCTACCTAGCATTATTTATTTTTCTTAATCGTTGATGATGTTATTTTCCCCCTAGTGGTGTGCAATGTCATCTGGGATCCATCTACCACCTTCTGAGCCCTGCATGCATCATTTTAGGACCACTTCAGTCAGTTCCCTACTTTATAGGAACCTACTGAGTGTTCTAGTGTAGTCCACCTGAGTTATCTGAATCTTGTGGGGGGTTAGAGCTTTGGATGCCACTGATTGTGGCCTCATGCGCCATTTTCTGACTGGCACGCATGACAGACTCACTATTGCGCCCTCCTTAGTTAGTTAATTGATTATGACTTCAGTTAGCTAAGTTTAGGTTCAGTTTAGTTGACTTTGAGTCTTCTAGAGCACTCCAGTGGTGATAATCCCTATGCTAGACCAAATGAGGTTCGAATTCTCCTGCATGATTCGAATTCTCTCCATTGTATCATTTTTTATTATACTGATAATTGGAACATGTGACATTATTCTGTTGTTATCTGAGTTCTGTTGCATTATTATTCTTTTGCTCTTTTTTACTGTAGTTTTCACTCTTCTTCAAATTTTCTGCTCATTCTTTCTTTGTGGGGTATCCTCGGCTCTTTAGATCTGTTGTGACATAGAATTTCACACCATTCATATTGGACCAAATGGCAATTCATTTGGCACATGCAAATTTATTTTTTCAATATTTTTTTTGATATTATGGTGCAATTTGTCGCATCTTTAGCATTAAAATGCCATTCTATCGATCCGATAAGGAAAAATGCTCCGAATGATAATTTAATCATCTGAAACATAGGAAGACTGGGTCCCAACGTAAAGAGGGCGCTCTGAGTGTGAATCCTCTCAAACCCTTAGATACCAAGTTTGAATTTAAACCGATTCCATTTACCCATTATCAAGCACTGGTCCTCTTTGGGGTAATTTTCCCTCCTTGGTAAATTGATCATTTGTCTCGATTGGTGATTTGGGAGTTACTTGTTTCTCATCTAAAGTCCTCATCTTACCTCAAGCAACTAATTAGAGTGCCATTAATATACCAAAACCCTTGTTTGTGGTCATCCTCAATTTCATTGCCTAAACCCTAGGTTGAGCTACTTAGGTATCTTTTTGTGGCAATTGATCCATCTAGATCTAGTCTATAATATTCACTATGGAGATAAATCCTTAAGGTTGAACATTTCCTATATATTTAAAGCCTCTCAATCGATCCTTAACTCCTTTATCCCACAATCATCAGTATAGATCTAGACTAATCAATTCAAGGCATCATTGTTTTGGTTTGGTTCATATATGCTTGTGTGTCTTGTGTTGGTTCGCTAGTATTCATTGGTTGGCTAAGGTCTCCCCCTTGATCTTTCTCTTAGCTTGATCTAAAGTGACAAGAGCCCACCCGATGTGACAACCACTCAATCAAGTGGTGGACGAGGCCCTTACAGTGTCACTAGTTTAGCTGTCCCACCTCTACCGTCCTGGATAGAAGACCCTTAGTGGCAGCTACAATCTATGTGATAACATTCTTCGGCGCCGTTGTCAAGGAGGTATAGGATTTCCCTAGTTTGACATTTATCCTTTGGCTCTACTCCCGTTCTCCTTGCTAACATTTTCTGGTTCTATTGTCAAGGAGGTAGAGGATTATCTCTGGTGTCTGCGAGTCATTCCTCATTACGTAAACAATTCATTATATGAGCATCCAGACTTGATTTGGGTGACTACATTTCATTATTTCATAAGTGTATACAGTCACCAATTTTTTTATATCACATAATAGCTTACCCTTCCCAACGACTTACCTTTTGGTGAATAAGGAATTTTAATTCACCTGGCGACTGACTCCACGACGTGACTCCACTGAGGAACAACTCCGTACCCATTCATACGATCTAAAGAAGTCATGTAAATTCAAATAGAGTAGAAGGGACTCCTGTTACTTATTGTCGCAAGGATCCAAAATCTCAATCATCTAATTTCTTTTGGAGGATTGTAAATTCTTCTAGTTCTCTTAATCACATTTTAGGATCACCTTCAATTCAGCAAGTCCCTCCTATACCTCTTGTTATCACACAACGTGTAGTTGTCTCTAAAGGTATCCCATCCAGGACGGTAGAGGTGTAGACAACTAAAGAGGTGACCCAAGAGATGCCATGGTTCCCAATGCAAGATGGGTGTCACGTTAACCGAGACACTCTTCACTTTAGATCAAGTCTAAGCAAGACCAAGGGGGAGACCCTAGCTTAGCCAATGAAGGCTATCGAATTCAATCTAGACCTCCTAGGGAAATGTGATGATGAAGAGTAGGAGACCAAGATGAAACAAGATCTAGATCTAGGATGATAAGTGGACCCAAGATGGTTAGGGCTTGGTTGAAGAGGCTTAGGGAGGTGACAAAGTTTCAACCAAGTGTAAGATAGGGTCACTTATGGATTAGGAATAGTAGATCTAGATAGATCTAATGCCAAAGAAAACACCCAAGTGGGGCCCACCCTTAAAAAGTGGAAAATGGTCCAAATGGGGCCCACAAGGTCAAAATTAAAGTGAGATGGCACTAGGGGGTATGCTAGAGCATGGATCTATGGATTTGAGAAGGAATGAGCAATACCCACGTGTGGGATCTAGCAAAATAGCACCTACCCAAGGGGTGCGACTTGCCTCAAGGAGGACTAGTGCCTTAGATTGGGGGGAAAATGGAGTCGGATGTCCACCAAAATTTAGATTGGGATAGTTAAGATGATTATTAAGGTGGGTTTTAATTATTAAGCCCAAGTGATTGCTATATCTCCATAGACCTGAAAAATAAAAAATACTAGGGTTTTGATTTTAAGGGTTTTATTACCAATAGGATAGAAAACAAGTGAAATGGATACGTACCTTGTAGATATTACCTCAAAATCTTGCGGCTACCTTGCACATAGATGATCCTTGCATTTAGTTACAATTCCAAGCTAGATCCAAGTGATTCCATGAAAAAACATCCAAGCCCTAGGAGGAAAAACGTCTCACTCCACCTGCAAAACAAACTAGCATAAGTTAGATTTGATCCACATATAAATGAGATCTAAGCATGCCATATCAAAAGAAGCAAATCAATGGACAAAGCACAATTGAAAAACTCCCTTCAAGATGAAACGTCATGCCCAAGGGGGATGTGAGAAGCCCACAATCTTCCCTTGAAGCAACTTGCCTTCCTTGCTCAAGTCAATTCGGCCTCCCTCTGTAGCTATCAAAATCACCTGTTACAAGAAAAGATGTCTAAAGCAAAATATATATAATCATGTACAAGAGCATGCCAATCAAAGCCAAGAAGTAGATCTGCAAAAATAGTATTTTATTGCAAGTTTTCTAGAGCCCAAAATGTGATTTTACAATAAGGGGGTCTCCTCCTTAAATAGGATGAGGAAGACCAAAACCCTAAACCACTTTTAAAATGAGTGGTTGAGATCAAAAGATACAACAATATAATCAATGGCTAAGATGAGCCAATACAACATATGACATGGATCACTCACTAAAGGGATTGCGTCATGGCCTAAAAGACCCTAGGGGGACGACGTCATGACTAGGGGAGACTAATACATGTGTGTGTCACATAAGATGACTAGGACAAGTGACTAGGAGCACATGTTGGTGCTAAGAGGTATTATTCTCCTTTACTAGCATCACCCCATGGCACAATAATATAACATGAGACTCAATGACATGTCCAAGTACACAAATGATCAAATCTTGTCCCCCCAATGTGAGCGAAAAATACATCAAAAGACATCCTAATGACTATGTCGACCCCACTGATTACTGCAAACTGATTTGGAAAGAGTGGGATACACCATAGATGACCTCAAAGCATACCTCATGCCAAAAACTTGCCTCAATTGCCCAAATCGAATTCCTTTATGACCTTTTTATTCCATTTTTTATCCTCCTGAAAAACCCTGAAACTTCCCATAACTGACTGTCAGGCGCATGCATTATCAAACTGAGTGTGCCATCGTATCCGGAAGGGGGGTAATATGGTAATAACAAGTGGTTGGACCAACCCCTTCCCCTGAAGTTCCCTAGGAAACAACTAGCCTCCAATCATCTAGCTGGACAAGCCACACCAGCATGGCCAAACTTGTCAACAGGTGGAAAAATGCTCATAACATGCATGTGAGTGCCTAAAACTGATATGATAAGTGTCTCAATGGATCCAGAGGACTCAAATCCAATAAAGATGAGTACTCATACACCTCTTGATAACTTGTAAGATCATCTGTAGGGTCCACCGTACCCGGACAACGTAAAAATATGATGATATGGAAATAATAAAAATCATGAAACTGCATCAATCATCATCTGAAGCCTGTGCCCATCATATGGAATCATCATAAGGTATATAAAGGACCATAGATCATCATCAAACAAAATAAATGGTCCATCTCATCACGGATCCCAAAATTGACCTTGGTCAAACTAGGTTTGACTGATCAAACTGATAAAAAAATGACCCTAGCTAAAGAAGCCAAGTTGCTGCAAGTGCAAATAGTTAAGACATGTTCTCTAGATCATTTTCATAGCTAGACTCTAAAATATTAAACATTATTTCACTGGCAGTTAATAAATAGTAAATAGGTTAGTTAAATAATTTACTTCCAAGAAGAATCTCAAGAATATACTTGTTTGTAAACATGATCAAATTGCCAGCAAAGGGTGAAGGCTAAAGACACAAGGCTAGGCTAAATGGGATGACTTGACTGACTTGACACTGTGATACTTTGGATGAAGGACATGGTGTTACACACTTAAGCATGTGTTGGACAAGAAGTACACAAAGAATGGTTGTGTCTCACAAATGGATAAGTTGTTTAGAGAAGTGATTATTCAACCTTGACAAAAAATGTCTACTACTAGAACCGCTGTGAACTAGGTGCCCGGCTAACCATAACTTGAGTTTCTAGGGGACACTTATAATTACTTGTCCCTTGCCCCATCTCACATCATAACCCGCAGGCTCAATGAGGAAAGTTTCACATAAGGTCACCAGTCTTTAGATTTAGCATACATTTAGCCACTGCTTTTTAGGACCTTTTCATTTCATTGCATTTCATGGCCAACAATATTTAGATTAAGCATACATTTATCCATTGCTTTTTAGGCCTAATATGACCCCTCTAGGATTTCACATGCACTGATAAGCACAACTAATCGCAACTTACATCCGGGGCGCGTTTACATTTCATAGCATTTGAATTTCACTTCAATTTCATAGCCCCTTTCATTGGGTTGTACAAGATATACCAATAATTTCCATATGTAGTACAATTTTGCTTCAGGTTTTAGCCAACACAACCCAAGCAACTAGGGGGACTTCCGCAATCTAAACCACAGATCGGGGAAACCGACTAGAGTGATAAAGGCATAAAATCCAACTCACCAAGGGAAAGTTTTGTTGCCAAATCAGAGCTGAGACACAAAATAAACATGGATGCAAGTCCAACATAGAAGCAGAAGCGGGGAGATCCTCCATATCACAATTCAAGGTGTAAGTCACGGTGAATATCAATATATGGGGAAATGACAAATGGATGGATGGAGACAAGTGAAGATGGTGCATAAGCTAGCAAGCCAGGAAGACACTAAATGATCATGTTCACATTCATATGAAGTTAAGGACCAACAAGTATAAAACAAGAGTTTCCAAATGTTAGTAGTACAACCAATACATATAATCCATAACCAATTTCATTTCATTTTTAATACACTACCAGATCATAATTACTTTATACCAAGTCAATGCTATCAAAATGACCTAAACAACAAGGTAATAACATCAATGCACATCATATATATACTGGGTCATCAATCAATATTTGTAATCTAAACCAACTATAACCACTGAGAACATTGTATCTGAAATACTGAAGAACTGCACTGCAACTGTATGGAATAAAAGGCCATATCAGTCATCAAATCTGAGGTCTCAAGGCTCGGCCTTGGCATAAGGTCTACTAAATGTCTGATACAAAGATGCTCTGGTGTGTGAGTGATCATAAATAATGTTGCTCATCATAACTGATCTCACTAAAAAAAGTGTAAAAGCAAAGCTCTGGAAAGTGCAAATATCTGCTCTAACAACATGGTAGCCCAACTACTATGTATGTGTTAACACCTCCAATTCCGAAAACTAATCCAATGGCTGGAAAAAATCTAGGACCTTGGGTTAACCCTGTAGTTTTAAACAATTGAGGTCCTAGGGATTTTGGTAATTGGGTTAGAGCATCACCATTTGATTTCTCCCAAACAGTCGGTTCACCCCATGACATGTCTGACAAGTACTTTGAGAAATCCCTAAATTTAGTGGAAGTTGCGCAATTTCTATTGAAGACCATATTGAGGCTATGTGGGCTCACATGGAAGCCTATGGGACTGACGAAGAATATTTCTACATGAGGGGTCTTTTTGTGTCCCTAGAAGGTGAAGCTCGCAGATGGTTTGACCATATACCTGCATCATTGATTAGTGGATATGATGCTTTCGCTATTAAGTTAAAGGATGAATGGTTGGTCAAGTTGGATGGACACTTTCTTTTGAATCAGTTGTTTGAAATTAAAAAGAAAAAAAACAAATATGTCCATGAATTCAACATAAAGTTTGACAAGATAATGACTAATATATATGAAAATATGGTCCGAAAGATCAAGTTGTGCCAATTCATTACCTCAACTCTTTCGACAGTTGGTTTGGCTACCATCTTAAAGAAAAGAATCCCGTTGATCTCAAAGTAGTGCAAGATAATGCTAAAAGAGATAAAACAAATGTTGCCTCCATGGGGAAGCGAAAATTCTTTAATTCTTTTAGTCCTTCTTCTTCTAGATTCGAGCCTAAAACTAAAAAGAGTAAGGAACTAGCTAGAGATCACAATGACTAAATGGAGAACATGCATGAGATGGTTAAGAATTTAACTCTCCTAACTAGGGATATAACCAAAAATAGAGATTTGAACGATATAGGAAGCCTTATGGACCTAAGCCTTATTGGAATCCTTAGAAGAAGCCCATGAATGAAGACAATAGAAGAACCCCCCCTGGGCCAAACGTCACCTAAACCACTTGGAATTAATTGGTCAGAAGAACATAGAGAGGATGATCTTGGATATCTCACTGGCATAGTGATGATGTCCAGGACTCTCTTAAAAACATTAATTGGGTCGAAGATCTTGATTTTGATAGTGACTTTGGACGTATATTGCCAAGCCAAGAATAGAATGACCAAGAAATTCTTAGTCCTAATGTTCCCATATTTTCTATAAACTAAACTAAAGAACGTTACAAAGCTCCTATCCAGATTTACCAAAGACGGAAGGATGGCTCAAAGCCAACTCCTTTTATAGAAAGAAGGGATAGTGAGCAACATGGTAAAGTGAGTGAGCTGAGTAAGCCCAACCCATTCTTCATGATTATGAATTGAACATAAATATCAAGGAGTTGGATAAAGTGATGCATAACACCACTCACAGAGTTAACAAAAATCCCATCAGTTAAAGAGAAAGTGGTAGAGTTCTTTGAGAGTATTCCTAGTGCTAACACAAAAGATAGTGAGATCCAACCTCCTCAAGACTTATTCCCAAGTGCTATCATTGAAGATGAGGAATATCCTCCTATTAACATTCATACAACTTTATATGAGAGGAAGAATGGGGGACACCAGCCCTTTTACCTTACACTTCATATAGGTGAGCTCTTGCTTCACAATTGTATGCTAGATTCTGGGGATGCCATGAATGTCATGCCATTGCAAGTAATGGAGGCTATGGGATTAGAGATTACTAGGCCATATGGGAATGTGTGTGGAATAGACTCAATACTGGTTCAAGTTTTTGGCATGATTAAGAACCTGAGAGCGGATTTGTTTTCATGTCCTGATATATCCATGTGTATGGATGTTGTGGTTATAGAACTTCCTCCTGTCTATGGAATGCTCCTTTGTAGGAAGTGGTCTACTGGACTAGGAGGCCATATTCAAATGGACTTATCTTATGCTACAATTCCCAACTTTGATGGTGCTATGGTTAGGATTGATTAGGAACCATTTTATGGTGGTAATATTGAGAAATATGAGGATGCAATAAGGAATTCTTTTGGTCAAGGAGAGTTTCACCTTGAAGGAATATTTATGGTTATGGGGGGTCATGATGATGATCAATTTGGTGACAAAAGGGAAGAAATTTGGAGGTCATTTAAAGATACTGATTCTTCATAGGAAGAAAGAGAATGCAGTTAGTTTGCTAGGAGAGTTAATCATGAGATGCATCGTGGTGAAGTGGCGGAAGAAATTCAAAGCATGAATGAAACCAGTGACATTAGACCCCAAAATGATGAATCTGACCATGTTACTGAAACACTTAACCCCGTTGTGCTTCAAGAGAAAGAAGATGAGAATCTTGTCCCTGAAGCTGATTTGGAAGTTAGATTATAGCAGGTGAGACGAGGTGAAGGGATGGCTAGAACTATAAGGAAATTTCTAGAATTGGTTGATAATAATCTAGCGAGAGAGAGAAGGGCTTCCCCATATTCTTCCATGGGAAAACGCCAACGAAGGGACACATCCTCCTCACAGTGAAGGTAGTGATGGTGAAACAAATCATTTTCATTATTCTGATGTCCTTGATCATATATCTCATCAATCCATGGAAGAAAATTCACAGAAGCAAGTTAATGATGACTCTACAAGTTGGAAGGAAAATGCCTTGTTGAATGATGCCCTAAAACGATAGTTCTCATTAAATAGTATTGCTATATTTCAAGAACGTTCTTCTATCACCAACATAGAAAACGAGACTAAGCCTTTCTCATTGTATCCTCATATAAGAAATGTCCTCATCTTTTTGTTGCCCTGTTAATTACTTGTTAATTAGGAAGGTATACCTCACAATGATCCATCTGATTTTCCTACTTCCTCTCCACCTTTCTTAGAAGTTGAAGCTCATATATTTAGAGACATGGATTTGAATCCTCCTGCACCACCAGGGTCTCTAGCCCATAGGCTGGAAGGTATGGTTGTTCCAATTCCATTTGGGGAAAGTACTGTTATCATCTAAGTTGCACTTAGATGATTTCAAGTGAGTCTGTGAATATAGAACAAGTTTACTTGTTCATAATCAAAATATTAGAAGTCCTAGCAGGCCACCTTGGCCCTTTTTTTTAATAAAGTCTCATGTCCATGCCTTGCGGGGAAATTGTAAAAAAATGTCATAGCATGATGGTTTTTGTAAAGGACTCGGCTTTCCTAGGATTTAGTTATTAGTCTGACTAGCCCATAGTGTTTTTTCCCTTGTCAATTATATGTTGTTGAATAAACAACTTATAATTTTTGAGTTTTTCACTCATACCTCCAAAGTTGGGGTAGTCGGCATGATTTCTCAGCTTTAGGAGGTTATTAGAGTTCAAGTTTAATTGTATATTACCATGCTAGACATTAAAATTGAGTCGTATGGACATGTGCTAGGCCCCCCCTAAGTTTTTTTTTTAATTTCCAAGAAAAATATTTGTTTTTCGTAAAATTAGACCATTTCTAATGGTTTAATTCGAGAATTTCAAATTGTAATAGAAGTGTGGTTAGGAGGGGGTATTTAGCATGGGGATTCTCGTTTTCACACTTCGAGTGTCCTTTTTACCTTAGGACTCACTTTTCCTATGTTTCGGGTGATTAAGTCATCAGGTAGAGCATTTTTCCTTAAAGATGCAACAAAATGGCAAATAAATGCTAAAAAGACACAAAATGGTCAAAATCCAAGAAGTTAAAGTGAGTTGGCATGTGTTGGGCATGTGCCAAATGAGTTGGAATTCCATCACATATGAAAGGTGACCTCATGAGGTGAATGTAGTGCTCTGACTTCCCGGCAGAGCACTTAAGTCAAATCTAACAGTTATAGTATGCATAGAATTAGTGTATAAATAATTAACTTGATAGTAAAATACCTGGAACTGGTGGCTGCAATAGATTCAGTAGTTTGATGCAGATCACATAGGTTCCTTCAGCTTTCCATCCAAGCTTTTTTTACCCAAAATGGATGAACCACCCTGCCGACCAGATCTTATCGTGTTGGCCCTAGGAAACTGATGGGTTTCCTAGCCCCCGAGCCCACAAACCAATAATCCCGAGAGCAACTTCCTTCTTTTCTTACAATCCCTTGATTTTCCATAAATTTCTAAGCCAAGATTTAACTCCCTCCTCAAATTTTTCTTGAGTTAATCCCCTCCTCAAGTGTTTTCTTCCCCCTTTCATCACAGTGCTAAGTATACTCTTCTCCAGAAAATCCCCCCCACTCATTCTCTATGAGACCTCTCCTAAATACCATTTTCCTCCTTCCTTTGCTCCTACTCCACCGCCTTCCAATAATTAATGCCATTACATTTTTCAAGCTAAAATATTAATTAAATATGTCTATTGAATTCCCCATGTCCCTCGGGCAGTCACTTGGTTGAATGTCCATTAAGCAAGAAATACTGACTTATTTATTTTAACTCCCGAGACAAGTTTTGACAATATAAAATTCATTTAATTGTTGTTCTTAAATGTTTTTAAAGTATCAAGATAATAAGATATGCTCTGTTTAAATAACGATGAGGATATGTCTTTACTGTTCAATTACAATCAGATTCGACAATGATGTATTGGGTTAAGAAATAAAGTTTAATAATCATAACCTATTAAACATAATATTATTTAATTATACACTCCCTTCCATCTGTTTAATATGCAATCGTAATAATATTATTCCATCCCACACATAAAGCAATGTACACAATTTAGTAACCGACAAACACATAATGGACTTTATTGTTTGTTTAATAATAATAATAATAATAATTTTAGAACAAGACGACCTTAAAGGTTATAAACATAACATTAATTACTTCTAACCAACACAATTTGATTGTTCAAATATAAGGACAACTATGCTAGACCAAACAACGCTAATTGTGTAAACTAAACAGTAACGATGTTAAATACAACACTATCTCCAATGAAATAGAAAATGATGTTAAGCACAACAACTATTTCCAACAATCGGTTACTAGTGCATGTAATCAACAACTAAGTGACTCATCCACTTATGCATATTTACATGATTAACAAACATCATTCGGACTTCACTAAAGTCACGACTGACTCTTATCTAGAATGTAATTACAACCAATAGTTATCACATTAATACTAGTGTACATGTGCAAGGTGTGCATGCATGGCCAGCGTATGCATAGATTGTACTCGTACTATAAGAAAACATCATTCCTCCTATGCATATATATTAACTGAAAAAATAATGATTTGTATTGATAAAACAATCATACATACAAACAATCACAAATACTTAACCCATTCATCATACATACAACATAATCATTTCAACATCATTAGTCATTAATAATTAACCAATTAAGTTATAACATTTATGTTTTCCAAATTCATAATAATTAATCAATCAATTATTGTTAAGGAAGAGACACCCACTACCAATAAATTTGGTGTCATAGATTTCCCCAACCCCATGTAGTACTAACTATCACATCCTCCCATCCTAGCCTGCTTCTACATCCTCCCTATACTTCCTCTACTAGTAAAGATGTGGCGTCGGCTTCACCAACCTAGCCGCATATAGAAACTTAGAGTGGTAGCATCAGCTATATAGCGGACCTATCTGTCCCCTAGCAGGCATTCGATCATTGTAATTACACGTCTAGGGGAGCGTCATTCAACACCGTTCTCCCATGACCTGGGGTATCATAGAAACATAGGGTGGAACATCCATCCATCCCTCTTAACATCCTGGGTCTATACTCGATCCAAACCGTACTGTGATGCTATCGAGATTATTGGTTTGTGTCATTGTATCATCGAGTTTGGTAAACAAGGCTCTATGTAAAATAGGTACTACACGATAATTCATATCAAGTATCTGGCTATTACATAGCCCCTGTGTCCTTCAGATTAGTGCTTTGCAACCATGCATTATAACAATTATTTCCATCCGATTATCAACTGATCCACATTATCCACATCATTTCATTTCATCACATAAAATCATTAAATTGATCACATCATGGGTTGGTATCCATGTACCACATCATATATATCATATTTCATCAAGGACAACAATTAAACATACACTGTCAGTATGAAAGAAAGGAATCTCATGATAACAACAAAATCATAACCGCATATCATAATAACATTATGATAATAGTAACATCCTAACATCATAATCATAGTATCAATATAGCATAGTAACATCATAACCATAGCATCAACATATAATCAGGTCTAATGTAGTAAAAATATAGTTTACTCAGTCTAGCTGAGTCCAACATAAAATAAGCAAATAAAGTGCAGTAGGTTTGAATGAAAAGCATGACTAGTCAAATATGGGGTATTACATACACCTACCCTTCGGGGAACTTCGTCCCGAAGTTATGGTCAAAATAGTGCGGGAAAATCTCAACACACGGTCTATGTGTCTTCTCAGGTAGTAGATCCTGGGCTATACTTGTCCCACTGAACCTTAACTTGGTCCACATGGAGACTATAGAGCTATCGATCCCTATGATCCAGTATACGTAATGGTTTGACCATGAATTTCAACCTATCATGTCTATATAAATTCTTCATACAATTGTATGATCCTTCAATCATCTTGAATTGTCAATTGTATCGTAGTCTATCCCTACAAGGAAGAGATCATGCCTTTATTGGAACTCATTACATACTCCATATAACACATATGGCTATTCATTAAGCACCCCTATGCATCCTACTTCCTTACTCAATACTCTTGCAAGGATACACCTATTCCTAGGACTTATAGGCATAGACTAGTAATTTCATCAAAACTTCCCTTTGGAAACTCCGTCATTGCACCAAATATATCTAATATGGTTATGACTTCTCTAGAATCACTTTATCATGCTTATACAGTATTTTGTTAATTCTTTTTACGTAGCTCTCATTTGTACCCAAGGTCATTACTATATAAAATAGGAGTCACCACCAAATTGGAGACACCTTCCCCTGTCCTTATGTCTTTTATTAGTTATAGTTAAGACATTTTCTATTAATATTTACTCTTCCTAAGTGTTATGATGAATTTACCATTTACTATTTATCCATTTGCCAAATTCTTATCTCCTCCATTAGTACCTATATTGATTTAAGCTATTTATTCTTCAATTTGATTATCACTCTAATCTCCCTCTAACTAAGCCTTCTTGAAAGTCCAACACCGAGGTGAACATGCCACATGTTGATCATGTGGATTTTGAAACTATATATATATATATATATATATTATGACCATTAATTGTTTTTGGTTTAATATATAGAAAATATCCCTTGGGTGAGCATAAAATAAAAATAAAAAATGTTATATGGCTATCTTCTCAAGGTTAATATTTAACCTAACCACAAGGTCATATACTGGTAAGGTTGTGGACATTATTATTTCATTTATGTACTATCTACAATCATATATTAACAAATTAAAGTTCGCGTATTACTTAGTAATTCGATGCACAATCAAATATAAGTTGCCTTTGTTAGATTTTCATAATTTAATTCAATATTATCTAGGATCTTATCCGAGAGAATAACAAGCACAAAATTTAAACACAAGAGACAAAAGACACAAAATTTTTCCTCGGGGAAACCATAAAGGAGAAAACCTTGCAACTTCCTCAGAGATAGAATGAGCAACAATACAATAGCAAAAATATAAACCCCAAAAGTAGAAATTGTCTTCAATAGCTTCTCTCTTCTCCACTTGTGCGAACTTGTCCTTCTCCTCACTAATGCAAACTTGATGAGTGTGTGAATGAGAAAATAGAGAGGAGCACCCTCTCTATTTATACTTTTACTTTCACTTGACCTTTTACCTAACTGGGCCGACTTCTCTAGGGGAGTCTAATAACCCATTAATGAATCAACTCTGGCGTCTAATGCCCCGTCATCCAAAGGAGGGTCAACCTCACTAACTTTACATGACTCAAGTACAATAATGACTCTCCCGATCGGAGGAATAAACATCTTCATTGGAGGTACAATAATAAAATACAAATACAACATAAAATATACAAGTGAATATCTTCCGAAGTTACAATTACATTAACACTCACTCTTAACTAGGAAGGTATTCTCTTGACATAGTCATCAACACAAGTCTTCGTTGCTGGATCATCATCAAAGTTGGATCATCATCATCACTGATGTTGTTATCTCGACCATCAATCTCCAATCTACTCGTCATAAGAAGTTCTATAGAGCCAACCCTTTTTCATGCTGGATGTAGGCCTATCCTCCATGTAAGTCTTCATCATCTCTGCGAGCAAGCCATCAAGTAGGTACATCTCAGGACTTATTACATTACCTTTGCAAAACCTGTGTGCATCTCAGGATTGATTACATCGCCTTGCAAAACCTGTGTACATCGCAGGATTGATTACATTGCCTTGCAAAACCTGTGTACATTGCAGGACTGATTAAATTGCCTTACAAAACCTATGTACATCACATGCCTGATTACATTGCCTTGCAAAACCTGTGTACCCTACTGTCACCTCATCACGTCCAGATCATCTCATCGTCAACGGAGCACAACCCAGATGCACATCACACGTCTACCAACATGCAAGGACTTTCCTACCAGCATGTGAGACACAACACTTACATCAACCAACATGGGAGGACTTTCCTACCACCATTTGGGAAAGGCTCAACACTTACATCAACCGACATGGGAGGACTTTCCTACCACCATTCGGGAAAGGCACAACACTTACATCAATGACCATGGGAGGACTTTCCTGCCACCATGTTGGAATGGCCCAACCCTTACATCTACACCATGGGAGGACTTTCCTACCACCATGTGAGAATGGCTCAGCCCTTACATCTACACCATAGGAGGAATTTCCTACCACTATGTGAGAATGGATCGACCCTTACATCTACCAACATAGGAGGACTTTCCTACCACTATGCGAGAATGGCCCATGTGCATCTGCGTCTTCTGGAATCATCACTCCCCCCTGGAAGAAACCTCGATATGGAATACACCAAGCTTCTCTCTGAAGTACTCGAACTTCACTCTGGATAATGGCTTGGTCAACACGTCGACTATTTGGTCATCTGTCGCAACATACTAGAGCTTCACTGCTCCTCTATGCACCATATACCTGATATAGTGATACTTGATCTCGATGTGCTTCGACTTGTCATGGAACACCAAGTTCTCAGACAACTTCATACAACTCTGGTTGTCGCAATATATACAAGTCGCATCCAACTGGAGATCAAACAAATCAGACAGTAGCTTCCTCATCCATACTACCTCAAAACTAGATGAACAAGTTGTGACATACTCTGCTCGGATGTACTCAGTGCCATGCAGGACTGATTCCTGCTAAACTAAGAGATCACACCTGATCCCATACTGAAGCATCACCCCGAAGTGCTCTTCCTATCAATGGCACTTCCTGCCTAATCCGAATCAACATAACCCTCCAGGCTGATTCACATCATACTTGATCCCATAATCCACCATACCCTTCAAGTACCTCAGAATATGATTTGTAGCAATCAAGTGAACATGTCTCAGATCCATCAGGAACTAGCTCAATGTGTTCACAACAAAGCAAATATCTGGTCTCGCATTCGTCAGGTACATTAAAGATCCAATTATCTGACGATACATCGTGGCATCAACCGACTCTGATGAAGCATCACTCAATAGCTTCAGGTTCGATGCCATAGGTGTGGCCATGGCCTTGCAGTCCATCATCCCGAACCTCTTTAGGATCTCTACTACATACTTCCCTTGTCCAAGGAAGATTCCATCCACAATCTTCCACACCTCCATACCTAGAAAGTAGTGCATCATACCCAAGTCCTTCATCTTGAACTCAGCAGCAAGCTTCCTCATCATATCAGCAATCAAGCCATCCTCACCTGTCACAAACAGGTCATCTACATAAAGCAGAAGTATCACTAGGTTCCCTTCTTCAACCTTCTAGTAAAGGCTGGAATCCGCTTTACTCTTGGTAAAGCCCAAACTAGTCAAGAAGTTGTCTATCCTATCGTACCATGTCCTGGGTGCTTGTTTCAATCCATACAAGGCCTTCTTCAATTTGCACACATGATTCTCCTAGTCATGTGTCTCAAATTCAAGTGGCTGCTCCACATACACTTCTTCTTCCACTACACCATTCAAGAACGTTGTCTTGACATCCATCTCGTGTACTTTCCATTTCATCATTGCAACCAGAGAAAGTACTATTTTGATGGAAGTGTATTTGGATACAGGTGAAAATGTTTCCTCATAGTCTATCCCTTCCTTCTAGGAGAAGCCACGTGCTACAAATCTCTCCTTGTGTGTCTCTATGCTGCCATATGCAGCATGCTTGATCTTGTAGATCCACTTGGAAGTCACAACAGACTTCCCTATTGGTCTCGGGACCAAATCCCATACATCATTCTTCATGATCGATTGGTACTCCTCGATCATGGCATCCTTCCATTCCTTCCTTTCTACCGCTTCTTCATAATTGGCAGGTTCCTTGTCAATGATGTCACACAACAGGGCTACATAACTAGAGAATGGCCTCGGTCTCTTACTTTCTCTATGCATTCCTTCTGGAGCACCATATCTCTCTGCATCTTGAATTGCTTCTTGTAACCATGCTGGTTTCCTTTTGTGAGAATTCTTCTCATGAGGTGGATCTACAGGCTCTTGTGGATATTCTATCTCGCGGTCTTCATGATCTTCTGGATTTGCTTCATTCATTGTTGTATCTCGGATCCTGGGTGCTTCTGGTTCTTCAATGTCTTCAATAGGTAGCTTTCTGGATTTGTGATATGCTGAGTCTTCGTCGAATGTTACATCCCTGCTAATGTCGATCTTCTTGAACCCTGGAAAATATATTATGTAAGCCTTCGAGCTTTCACTATATCCCACAAATATGCCCTTCTTTCCGGAAGGATCTAAATTCGTCCTATTCTCCTTTGGTATATGTATGTATATTGGGCAGCCAAATATCCTGAGATGGCTAACCTCTGGTTTCTCACCGGAGAAAGCTTCTTCTGGTGTCTTGTTGTCAAGTACTCTATGTGGAGTACGATTATGTACATACACGGCTATTCTCATAGCTTTTTCCCATAGATGCATTGGAAGATCCTGGTCATGAAGCATTGCTCTTGCTGCTTCCATGATTGTTCTATTCTTCCTTTCTGCAACTCCATTCTGCTACAAATTATATGGAGTGGTCAACTCCCTCTTAATCCCTGAATCTCTGCATAATTTCTTGAAGTCTTCTGATGTGAACTCTCCGCCATTATCTGATCGAAAAGTCTTGATTTTCTTGTCTATGTGGTTTTCTATCAAGGCCTTGAATTCCTTGAACTTACTGAATACCTCATCCTTATTCTTCAAGAAATATATCCATGTTTTCCTAGAAAAATCATCAATGAAAGAAACATAATATACATACCCATTCAATGAACTAGATGACATTGGACCACATACATCTGAATGGATGATTTCCAAGATTCCTTTTGCCTTGCTTTCACTGCTTGTAAATGACTTCTTTATGTTCTTTCCTTTCGCACATCCTTTGCAAATTCCTTCATAGTTTTCCTGGATTTCTGGAAGACCTTCAACTGCTTTGCTTGCAAGTGATAGTGCTCTATAGTGCACATGTGCAAGCCTTCTATGACATAGTTCACTTGGCTCTACTGAGTCATGGACTAGGGCTTGTTCAGGTTGGCCCCTTAGTTTGTATAAACCTCCCTCTTGCTCTCCAATCACCACAACATCCTCTATGGTCTTTCCATTTGACCACATAAAAACTTGGTCATCTACAAATGCAACCCTCATACCTTTTGCATCCAATGCAGATATGGAGAGAATGTTCTTCTTGAGACCTAGAACATATAGGACATCTTTCATCTTCATAGACTTTCCAGAGTCTAGCTTATAGGAGGCTTCACCACTTCCTTTTATGGGATACTAGTAGTCATCCCCAAGGTTCACCTTGTGGGGTGACTCATGTTCAGATAGGTTCACAAAGAATTCCTTGAATCCTTTCATATGCTTGAAAGCCCCACTATCTATAAGCCAATGATTGCTTCCGTGTGTGATAGTTCCTATGAGAGTTGAAATCATAATATATTGAAGAATCTTCATTTTCTTCTCTGGTTCTCTTCCTTGGAGGTTCATCATCCTCTGCAGTGTGAGCATGATGTCTTTTCTTGTTCTTCTTCTTCTTATGGGAGCTACCTTTGTTCCTGGGACAATCTCTGGAATAATGTCCCTTCTCATCACAAGTATAACATCGAATGTGAGATAGATCTCTCCTGGATCTAACAAGGTTCTCCCTCTGATTCTGGTGATGGTGTTTACCCTTCTTGTGATGAGGATGCTCCCTCTTGTTGTTGTTCTTCCTGGTGTGTGCTGTGAGAGCCTGGTCTTCATTACCCATCTTTTCTTCTCGAGCTACAATTCGAGCTTCTTCCTGTGAGCACTCCTCCCACAGCCTACTGAATGTGATCAAATTTCTTCTTGCACAGATTCCTTGAATGAAGGAATCCCATGACCTAGGAAGACTATTCAAGGTGGTCATCACTATTTCTCCATTCTCTATATCTTCTCCCACAAATTCACGTTGTTCATTTATCTGAGAGACCCTTGTAAAGTAGGACTGCATGGTCTTTGCATTTTGTATTTTGACATTCTTCAATTGGTTCCTCAATGTCATCTTCCTATTTATATTCCTCCCTTCAAATAAAGTGGTCAAGGCATCAAACATCTCTTTAGGTGTCTTCAGAGATGACACATGTGGTATGAGATGGTCCTTGATAGAATCTACAATGATTCTCTTAGCCTTAACCAGGTTCTTCTTGTGTAAGGATTTAGCCTCATCTCCCTCTGGAACTGGAACCTCTTCATTCACATAAGTGTCCAATTCATTCTTTTCTAGGACAAGCCCAATCCTATACTTCCATGCTCGGAAGTTATCAGCCCCTTCAAGCTTATCATCAAGCTTGGTGTGGTGAGACATATTTAATGAGAAACTCAAATGGAAATAGAAAAGCTTTAGGTCTTATCACTTGATTTGCTAAAACTGGATCTGGAGCTGGCTAGGGTTTGACAGAGAAACCCTAAAAATTCAAACTTGGAATTTGAAACTTCTGTCTAGATGGAAAGATGCACTTGATTGAGGCGAGCAAGCTGGTACACTTGGATTTTGAAAATTCCAAAAATTGACCCCTGAAAAATGACTTGCAAATTTTGATCTGCAATTTCTGGCTTTTTCTAGTTTTCTGGTTTTTCTAGTCCAAAGTCAAATTAGGGTTTGACTTTCTTGGAGTTTCACCCAACCAAAAACTTTGATCTTGGTCTCTAAATTTCGATTTTGCTGAGGAGCTCCTTCCTGTGTTGATTGCACTCCAAAATTCCACTTTTGTGAAAAGCCTTAATTTCCTGCAACAGTGACAGGCCAAAAATTGAAAATGCTCAGAATCAACTTCTGCTTCGATGGAAAGATGTGCCTTCCTTAGGCGAGTTATCCTAGCCTCCTTTTGTTGATTATCTGTGGAGAGAAACCCAAAAATTAATAAGCCCTAGAGCTTCTGCAGTTGCATAGTGTCTTCTTCTCAGGTTAGCTCTGAAACCATGTTAGATTTTCATAATTTAATTCAAGATTATTTAGGATCTTATCTGAGAGAATAACAAGCACAACATTTAAACACAAGAGATAAGAGACAAAAAAAATTTCCTCGGGGAAACCATAAAGGAGAAAACCCCGCAACTTCCTCAGAGATATAATGAGCAACAATACAATAGCATAAATATAAACCTCAAAAGTAGAAATGGTCTTCAACAGCTTCTCTCTTCTCCACTTGTGCGAACTTGTGCTTCTCCTCACTAATGCGGACTTGATGAGTGAGTGAATGAACAAATAGAGAGGAGCACCCTCTCTATTTATACTTTTACTTTCACTTGACCTTTTACCTAACTGGGTCGACTTCTCTAGGAGAGTGTAAGAACCCATTAATGACTCAACTCTGGGGTCTAATGCCCCATCATACAAAGGAGGGTTAACCTCACTGACTTTACATGACTCAAGTACAATAATGACTCTCCCGACCGGAGGAATAAACATCTCCGTCAGAGGTACAATAATAAAATACAAATACAACATAAAATATACAAGTGAATATCTTCCGAAGTTACAATTACATTATCAACCTCAACTACCATGCTAACCAATAGAACTAGGCTAAACACCTCGTCCCAATATAGTACACATAACATCATGGAATTTCATCCTTCATAAATCACGCCTCTAGGTTCCTATCATAGCCTTTCCTTATTGTATTATGCCTACAATTACAAGAACATAAAACTAGACACATTTAATTGCTATGATGATATGAAATTTGTGTCACCACACTAATCCTAATAACTTCAGCATGATTCCTCACAATGCTCTCTTCTCACTAGTACACCCTTTCTATGACCATGATTAAGCATAAGCTATTCCTTATAACAAGATTAATCAATTAAATTAAAAATTCATACGAAAAACTCTCTTAATCAATCTTATTACCCCATTTTCCACGAGAAAATGTATTGCATTACAAAATCCTAGATCTTGTCTCACACATTATATACCCTATGCAAGGATTATGACCAAAACATGTTATTAGTTCTAGTTCCAGCTCATGGCAGAACATTACAAACACCTCGAACTCATAAACTTAGTCTTGAAGCTAAGTTCTCGGTACATATCAAATCGTTCTTGCCTCCCTAATAAGGGGACGAATTATTCTCTCTCAACATTACTTAAGGTTAGATCATCTCTTGTTATTTCCATAGTCCAAACACATTGAACATCCTTCCTAACCCGCTTATGGTTGGTCTTCTTACCCAATCCATTGCATAAAATAATAATATTATTAAATTAATCATTATTATATATATATATATATATATATTTTCTTCTATAATTGGACTTAATAATAATTATTAAATTCCAATAATTTAAATGTTAATATTAACTCAACATTTAACCAAATATATATATATATATATATATAATTATCTTGAACAAAATTTTATGTATCTCCATATTAAAACTACATTTTTAAATTTTCCAATATTATTATTTGAAATATATTTGATTTAAAATACTATTATTATTTGAAATATATTTTATTTAAAATATTATAATTATAGTTTTAAATTAAAGTTTTTATTTAAAAATTACATGACATTAACCTAACCTACTCTAACCCTAGCCAGCCCAACTTCCTTCCACTACCACGCAGCACCAACCAGGCCTCGAAGCCACCCACTTCTCGGCCTCCTCTCTCGATCCAGCATGAAGCATGTCTTCTAATCAAGATTTGCAGCAAAAAATCAGACTTGGAAAAGAATATAAAAAGAAATTAGGCCTGTGATTCTTTTGGTCCGTCAAGCTAATCAGCCTCATAGACGTTATTAAAATCTTTCATTCATTCATACCTCTAACGCTGGCCACCTCATCGACGTTATTAAAATCTTTCATTCATGCCTTTACCGCTCGCCAGTCCAACACGCTCAAGGAAACCACGACGAGGCCTGGGTTGCATGCCAGCCACGTGGGCTGCATGCATGCCCCTCCCCATCTACTACCGCAGGGTGCCTCCTTCATCACAACGGGGCTCAGTCTCCAGCGCAGGGACGTGGCCTCTTTCTATGGCGCGTAAGATGTTCTGGTCTTCACAATGGGTGGTGTGGTAGTTTCTGGGACTGTCTATTGATAGATCGTGAGTTCAAGTAGCCGCGAGAAACCATGATTTTAGAGTGAGCAATGATTACATAACATTTGTATTTTTGAAAGTAAGCAGTGAAAGCAATGGCCCATCTGCACAATCACAGCTGCGAAGAGCACGATTTGCAGCTCCGAATGGTCTCTTTACAAGCACATTGACATACCCGTGTTTATGCATTAAATGAATCTGTGACAGGAAGTGCAAAGTTTGTTTTTAAAATTTGGGAACACCGTTTGGATAATTCATTGGTAAGTTGGAATAATGCCCTTTCTTGAATATTGGTTGTATTACTAAAATTCCGAATTTCATTTCATGAGACATATGATTTTGGTCCATTACATGATGTTTTAGTGTGTAGAATTAACATGGTTATGGATGCCAGACTTATAGGTCATGTTACTGCAGCTGTAGTTGCTTTTCTCCTTAGTTATTAGAATATAGATATTGACATGAAAATAGACATGGCATGTTCTTAGAAAAGTTTGGATATGACATATAAAAATACATCTACAAAATATTTATGCAAAACAACCATGAAATATATATGCATCTACAAGATTGTGTATATACTGCCTATACAAGAATCGATGATCATGTCACCATTCATTTTCCCGTAAAAGTTAGGCAACTGGAAACGAGTGTCCAACTGCATGGGAGCTGAAGAGCGGCGCTGCAGACACATAAGTTATTTAAGATCCAGGGCTAAATCCTGAATCGGATAAAAACCAGAGGTATAATGTTATGGAGAAGACTCCCTACGAGAAATCATAATTTTCATACAGGCACAAGAACACTCCCACTGAGATAACCAAGAGCTGCACTGATAGAGGGGGGACGCACCACTGAAGAACAGCCTGAAGCCAAGGCGCACTGAGAAAAGGAGGAAAGCCTCCTAAACTGGTAAGGGAAACCACTGAATACAACCCTGGCAAGGGCGTACTTCTGGAACACAATCAAACCCTAACGCTGGAAAGGAATAACATAAATAATGCGATGAAGGATCTTTACCACCTTTTGAGATTTGGCATATATTAAACTTAGCTGTATTCGAAAATATGTCATGCTCTTCATATACAGGTTTAAACTTGCTTTGCATCAATTAATAAGTCATGGATACTTTGAAGGTCAGCAAAATACTATGATTACTTCTTTTTTGTACCTATTACATTTATTCTCAATGCTAGTTACCACTTTCACCGTTTAAAATACCATTTCCTTCTTTTTACAGATTGTTGCTTTACACTGAATACTTTTTCTGAAATCCTATCTCGACAAGCTTTGCATATCAAAAAATTATGCTTGGGCTCTACCATGGAAAGATAAATATCTGAAGATTTCAGCTTGTATTATATATGATCTTATCCATCTTTCTTTCTTTCTTTCTTTCTTTTCCGCTCATTGTTGCCCCCAGAGTGTACTAGTATGTGAACGCCCCACGCCACAGCTTCATGCTGGTTGTGTATAAACAATTTTCCATGGGTATTATTAAAGGCCACTATTTTAGCTCTTTTTCTATGTTTTCCTGAGAGCGTGGGTTAATGGTACTGATTCCAACTGACTGAAAGTGAGAAAGGCAGGTGTGGTAATCAATCGAGAAAGCAGTTCAGTCTGAAGCCTGAGGTATCCATGGGTTCTCTTCTCAGCAAATTATGACTTGGTGCTTGAGAAACAAATTACGTATGCATGGTTTGGTGTATGGTGGAAGACAACAGTCAACGCCCAAACAAATATCTTTATAATGATATAAAAGAACAGAGTGCACTATTTAACTATGGTCTGAGCAAGCATCCTCTTCATGTTTTTAAACCATTGCCTACCCAAGATTATGTTGGTAATGTCTAACATAAGGATATTAAGGAACGGTTAACAACTGCTATTAAGGATATTTAGTACCTTTTGTAGATATGCCATGTTTTCTTCAAGTTTCTTTTTGAAAATCTATTGTCCTCTTTTACTGTAGGGGTTTGTCTATCTTCTTGTCTGGATTTGACTTTCGGCTTCCTCACTTTCAAGAAATATTAGAGCTTCTCCAAAATGAGGGCTCAATTACCTAAACTTAGAGCCACGGGCGTTCGACGATACAGTATTCACCGGCGTTCGAAACGACCACTGGCTTGAATATTGCTTAGTGGATACGACACTATTGATCTTGTTTGGTCGGGCCTTCACCCAGGATATTATTTATGATTAATTCTTATAGCTACAGCTTTGATAGGACCTGCTTACCTTTATGAATGCTTCTGGAAATCAAAGTGCATATGTGTAATGTGTAGCTCTACGCGTATCCCCACAAAGAGTATGTACCCAGATTATTCCCCTTCGCTGTGGCAACTGACTGGGACTGACCGATGAGTATGATGGGCTCTCACAACTGGGTTATAAACTAGTTATTTTTAATAGGTACCTCCAGTGATTATGGAGTATTGGTCTTTTCTGGGTGCAATCGATCTACAGCTAAAGGAAAGAAATGATACAACAGCTCCACAACACTCTGCGCTAGTTTAACTATCCCACTGTGAGTGAAAATTTTGGCTCAAATGAAATAAATCATGCATGCCGATTTGAGATGGCATGCCATTACTGACATCTGATTCCAAAAATTCTTTGTAGAAAACATTTATAATTTCTTGGAATCGAAAATTAAGCCCTCTTGCAATTGTTTGGGCAGTGTCACCAGCAAAGACATAGCCCTCGTGAAAATTAGAACATATATATTTGAACAAAGTAATTTGAGCCATTGTCAGTCCGGAAGTTTATAATGTTGAGATTAAAACTTAGGATGTAGAGTTCAAGACGATCTATATAGTATCATTAGTCAATAGAATTAGCCGCTAGAATAAAAGTGATCAAGTTAACTCATAAGAATACTAAGGTGCCCTGCTATTATAATATCCCAGCCCAGTATTTTCATTTTTTCCTATGCGGCAATGATCTCCTATTTGCAATGACTTATTCTAGCCCAGCGCATGAGCCCAACCTAGTGTCCCATCCCCTCCCATAAGCCCAAGCCGAGCAACCCAGCCTACGATTCCTCGATGTGGTAGATCGATCAGTTGAAGGCAAGTAAGAAGGCAAGCTGCATATGTTTCCAGGGGCATTTGCTGGGGCGACTTGATTGTTTCCAAATACATTGGCAGGGGTGGTTTGTTTGATCCCAGAAGTTTTTTTTTTTTTTTTTTTAACTCTTCACTGAAATGTGGACAGTACATCGAGTTGAAACGTTCATAGTCAACTTCTCTTGTTCTCATAATTTCCATAAACGCAATAGATTTTCCATGTATGGACCCATTTTCCCATCAAAGAAATGGTGTGGCAGGCTCCCATCCATCATCATCAG